>ML812958.1:178454-189461 GCA_009831015.1 Picea engelmannii | reverse complement strand
CACACACTCCTTTTACAAAAGGAATCCAAAATGTTGGAAACCTATTTAGGGTTGTGGTTACAAGCTCTTTTTCACTAATGACATCTCCAATAGCCGCACATTGATCTCTAATCTGAGAAACTCTTCATAAGATAGGATGAGACAAATTCTGAGTTTTCCATCTTCATATTACAAAGACAATTTCTTAAGGCAAGATTATGTCTAATGTCTTTACTTTCATATAACCTGTTGAGTGCTTCATACATTTGACTTGTTGTCTGTTGTTCGGATATATGAGGGATCAAGTGATACTTTACTGAATTTGACACGATTATCTTTGCTTTCTTTTCATTCTTCTTATGCTTGGTCTTTTGCACTTCTTCCTCTGGTTCTAGTACACCAACTGTAACATGTTCTAGGAGATCATTCTCATCTAGAATCATCTGCAACTTATGCTTACAAGATCTGAAATTTCCATATCCTTCCAGCCTGTGTTCTACCCTCATACTGGTAGCCATTCTTTCTTGCAGTAGAAACCCTAGCCCTCTGAGCTATAGAAATAATAGAAAAAAAAAAAATCTTGGATCTGAAAACTGAACTCACCAAAAGATGCACTGGACTGAGGCGAGTATGTTAGTATAGTCAGTTTTTGAAAATTCCAATTTCTAACCTTTGAAATTGGACCTGCGAAATTATGGACTGCAGCTTCTGGTTTCCTAGTACTTCTAGTTTTCTGGTACTTCTGGTACTGGTGAAAACTAGGGTTTCACTTTTGGGAGTTATATCCATTGAAAAGGTGCACTGAAGGTGTCAATGAGTTCCTTAGGATAGGGCACACTGACGTAGACCGCCACCTCTGCCTCGATAGAGTCTCTGTGCGACCTCTCGGTCTTAAGGATCGTTCATTCACTTCCCTGAGCCGAAGCAACTCTTTCGATCCCCTGTTGGGGTCTCCAGTTTATCGATCCATAGGTCCTTCGGGAACTCCCCTGTGCGAACAGCACTAGGCGCAAGCTCCTATCTTCCCAAGCAACCACAACGCTATGACCAAGGCCTAATATCGCGATACCCGAAATCATGAAAATGGGTATAGCTCCTCCTTGTCAGCGCCCTCCACATGTAACCGTAGGCTAGGGATTAAATACTAGCGCCTCTCACAACTCGCACCTTCATGAGTTCATGGGTTGAACTCTCATGCTCTCCTGTTGCGATTTCCCAAGACGCAATAGGTCAATGTCGGGTTGACTCCTCCCTTGATGCTTTTCACTATTCGCAACCTCGCAAGTTGAATCATCGAGCCTCCACACTCTTATCTTGTGAATCCTCAAGATGCAAGAATTCAATGGAGTGTTGACTCCTTTCTCCAGGCGACGCGTGTCCACCCGTCAACCACGCGGGCCTCACCTTATGGCTCTGCCACATGTCCACATGAGCCTTTGCTCTCGACACTTCGTGACTTCTGATGTCAAAAGTGACCCCTCTCAACCTCCGAACCCCCGAATGTGTGATAGGCGATGGGGTTCCTGATCCAACGGTCCTCCTGTTCTCCGGATCCAATGGTTGTCTTCGCTCCTCGTGATTTCACAACTTCGCGACTTGGAGCACACAACCTTTGGGTTCTCACCTTGCGAACCTCCGAGTTTGCGAGATCTGAAAATCCTGGACCCCTTTGGCACTCCGTGGATCCTTTGATCTCTGTCACCTGTCCTCCTTAGATGGACGGTCCTGAAATTTTTGCGACTTCACCACTCACAAAGTCTAGGCGCTCACCTCTATCAGTCTCGGTGCCCGAATCTCTGAAATAGACGATTCTGCGACACGCGTCCTCCCGCAGACAGATGGCTCAGATCTATTTCGCCTTGTCGCGATTTCTGAGGTCGAGTGCCCAGACTCTTGTCCTTTAGATCCCCGAACTCTCGAGCACCGATATCCCGATACGAACTCCTTCTCGGGACTTTTGCTTCTACTACTCTTAACGTGAGGTTTAAACCTCATGCAACTCTCGACATATCCAACAGTTGTCGTCTATTTAGACCAAGATCTGACGACTCAGACCTGTCTTCCCCTGCACCTTTCCTACACTGCCTCCTGGACACGAATCCATGGTCTAGATTCTCTCGGCTGATCTAATGGTAGTCGTTGCTCCTCCCAAACTTTGGCGCTTTCTTCCCAAACTTGGAAGAATTTCAAATTCTCAAAGGCCTCAACCTTTGTTCATCTTCCCTGCGATCTCTTCACCTTGAGTCTCGCCTGTGTTCTCAAAGATGCTACTCCTCCTGAGCTTTAGAGACTCTGAACTCTCCCAAAGAGTCCTTTCACTTCTGCACTCCTTGCAGCTATGGCTTTGTGCGCCGAAATCACTACTCCTCCTGAGCTTATCCTTCGAATCCTCAAGGGATTCTACGATTTATGTGCCTCTGCAGAGTCTTTGCACACAAAGTGCTACTCCTTCTGAGATTTCCTGCTCCTCGGGCCTTAAGGAAATAAATCCTTCTTCCTTTCTCCTACAGATGGAGAATTTGGATTCCCTCCTAGTTATCCTCGGCTTAAGCAACCTCTTGCTGAGTCTACAGGTTGTTCAGCAACCCTGCGAAGATCCCTCAGTGGATTCTTCCTTCAACTACAAAACTCAAAGAGCTCTCTTCCTGTGCCTGTCTGCACACTGACTCAATGCCCACCTGGCAGAGTTGTACAGAACTCCTCAGAGCTTCTGTCTTCTCCTATGCACCCTATGCACCTGCTCAATGCCCTCCTGGCAGAACTCTCAGAATCCTTAGTGATTCTAGTTCTCCTTGAACTCACAACAGAGTTCTTTTGTGCACTCCTTACACTGGCTTAGTGCCCACCTGGAAGATCTTTACAGAACTCCTTAGAGATTTTGTCTGCAACCGTGTCTCGCTACACAGCCTTGCCTCCTGAGGCATTCAACAACCTCCAAGGTCTTTTTATGATTTGATGATTTCAGCTGTTGTTCCCACTTGGCACGTCTTTGTCTGAATCCGTAGAATTCAGAAGTGCTTCTGTGCACTGGTATTCAGAGACCGCAGTACTCTATCATGCCCTTCTAGCATGAAACCACAAAGAACCTCTCAATCCTGAAAATCAAACAACTCCTACAAATGCCTAGCATACATCTATAGCATAAACATGAACACTCATAGACATTCACACAACACAGAAATACATGCAGGAAAAACTGTTGTTTTGTATTAATAAAATGCCTATTTTTTACAAGGTGTTCTGAGCACGAACTTCAACAGAGTCTCGGCTCCTTCTCCACTCTCTCTTGTGCATTTCTAACTTCCTCCCTATTACAAAATGAGATCAAAATTGATCTTTTACATGAGGGGCTCTTCGATCTCTTCCCTCCAATCTACCTACCATATTCAATTACATCGAATGGGTTGTCTAGTCCGCAAATCAAATCTAGATTTCAGCCTTCAAAGCATTAAAGGCCTATCTACCTATAGCATGTGCAAAGGCACGGCTTCATGGCTCAACAGCCTAAAAAATTTAATTACATTCAATTTCAAAATTGAAAATGAGGGCTGCGCCTCTCTTCAGCCTTGAGTGCACGCACTGACGTGGTTGGCTGGCTAGCTGGCTAACATGGAGAGATGCTCCTGCATCATACTCCTCATCTACAAAATTCAGGAGCTTCCCATATCAGCTGCTGAAATCCTCCTGGATCCAAAACAAATTTCTGGAGTTGTTCATCTGCTCCATCTCCCTGATGCGCTACTGCTGCTTCTTCTCTGCTCAGTTTCTCCTCACTCGCAGTCTCTGCTGACCTGATCGTTAGCTCTCTGATCTCCTCGATCACTTCATCCAGCTGCTCCAGTGGCTGGCTCTGCTTTTGTAGTCTCCTCGGCTACATTTATTTTCTGCAAATGGGTAGATCATCATGATCTCCCATGCCATCCTCATCTTCTTCGGTTACCTTAACTTGCCACCTTGCTACAGAGTTCATCTCTGCAGTCTTCTCTTGACTGACCTGCTATTCAGTCACCTTCTCTGATAGCTCAACTTCTGCCAGTTCTCCTACTGGCTCTGGATTGTTCAGCCAATCCTCTAACATCTCCAGCTCCATCTCCCATGGAGTGAGAAATCTATCTACCTGCTCTTCGACTTTTTCTGCTGTCATCTTCAGTGTTGTAGCTTCCTCAGCTTCCTGGCTAAAAGAATTGAGCCACTCCTCAGAATGCTCATTCTTTTCTTCTTCTTCTGCTTGGGCAGTCTCAAATACCTGCTCCAATTCTTCGTTGATAGTCTCAGCTAGTTGTCTTGCTTCTGTTGTTGCTGCATCTGCAACACAGATTTCTGCCTCCCCTTGGGCAAATGGTAGGAATATTTCGATTCCCCCAATCATCAGAAGATTTCTCCGATCTTCCTCCTCTATCAGCTGCATCTGCTGATCCAAACTCACCTCTGAGTTTATGAGACCCTCATATAGTCTCATCTTCTTATCCCTGCCCACCTGGAAATATGAGATTTCCTTGCTGCCCTCCTGGTAGTCTATGGAATCAACTGATCCCATCTCTGTTCCCTTGCCCACCTAGAAAATTGGAAACTCTTGGCTTCCCTCTTGGCAGTCTATGAGATCCTGCAGTGATCTCAATCCATTTCCCACCTGGCAATGTGAAATTCCCTGGCTGTCCTCATGACAGTCTATGAGATCCTCAATGGATCTCAACTCTTTCCCCACCTGGAAATCAGGAATTTCCTTTCTACCCTCCTAGCAGTGCTTGAGGTCTTCATCCAATCCCATTTCATCCTCAGCATCACTGAGATTTCTCCCAGTCTCTAGCTCACATACCTGAACCCCTTTCTCTGGTCTGTTGAGGTTTTCAGCAGGCCTCAACCACCATTTCAGTAGCTTACACTGTCTTTTGACCATCAACTCTGGGATTTTCTTTCCAGCGTATCTTCGGCCTTCAGTAGCCATCTTGCTGTCCCTGTCTGCTCTCCTGGCAAAACTGTTGCTGTCACTCTGCACCCCTGAGTGTTTCAGCTTCATCCACAGTCTTCCTGACTGTCTTCTTCTCCTCTTCACTTCTCCTAAAATCTATAGATGAAGTCCCTCTCTGATACCACTTTGATGTGTATCAGAGTGCTCCTTTTCCTCCTGCTTCTTTTTCCTGAAATCTACAGACAAGAATCAAGCTCTGATACCAAAAATGACGCAGACCGCCACCTCTACCTTGACAGAGTCTCTGCGCGACCTCCCGGTCTTAAGGATCATTCATTCACTTCCCTGAGCTAAAGTGGCTCTTTCGATCCCCTGTTGGGGTCTCCAGTTTATCGATCCACAGGTCCTTCAGGAACTCCCCTGTGTGAATAGCACTAGGCGCAAGCTCCTATCTTCCCAAGTGACCACAGCGCTATGACCAAGGCCCAATCTCGCGATACCCGAAATCACGAAAATGGGTATAGCTCCTCCTTGTCAATGCCCTCCACATGTAACCGTAGGCTAGGGCTTAAATACCAATGCCACTTGCAACTCGCACCTTCGTGAGTTCATGGGTTGAACTCTCATGCTCTCCTGTTGCAATCTCCCGAGACGCGATAGGTCAACACCGGGTTGACTCCTCCCTTGACACTTTTTTCTATTCACAACCTCACAGGTTGAAGCGTCGAGCCTCCACACTCTTATCCCACGAATCCCCGAGATGCGAGAATTCAATGGAGTGTTGACTCCTTTCTCCAGGTGACGCGTGTCCACCTGTCAACCACGCGGGCCTCACCTTATGGCTCTGCCACGTGTCCACATGAGCCTCTTCTCTCGGCACTTCACGACTTCTGATGTCAAAAGTGACCCCTCTCAACCTCCAAACCCCCGAATGCATGATAGGCGATGGGGTTCTTGATCCAACGGTCCTCCCATTCTCCGGATCCAATGGTTGTCTTCGCTCCTCGTGATTTCTCAACTTTGCGACTTGGAGCACCCAACCTTTGGGTTCTCACCTTGCGAACCTCCGAGTTCGCGAGATCCAAAAATTCTGGACCCCTTCGGAACTCCGCTGATCCTTCAATATCTTCCACCTGTCCTCCTTAGACGGACGGTCCCGATCTTTTCGCAACTTCTCCACTCGCAAAGTCTAGGCACTCACCTCTGTGAAACCCGGTGCTCGAATCTCCAAAATAGATGATTCCACGACACATGTCCTCCTGTAGACGGACGGCTCATATAAATTTCACCTTGTCGCGATTTCTGACGTCAAGTACCCGGACTGTCATCCTCCGGATCCCCGAACTCCATAGCGTCGATATCCCGATACGAAATCCTTCTCGGGACTTTCGCTTCTACTACTCTTCACGTGAGGTTTAAACCTCGTGCAACTCTTGATAGATCCAACAACTGTTGGCTGTTTAGACCAAGATCTGATGGCTCAGACCTGTCTTCCCCTGCGCCTTTCCTACGCTGCCTCTTGGACACGAATCCATGGTCCAGATTCTCTCGACTGATCCAACGATAGCTATTGCTCCTCCCAAGCTTTGGTGCTTTCTTCCCAGACTTGGAAGAATTTCAAATTCTCAAAGGCCTCGACCTTTGTTCATTTTCCCTGTGAGCTCTTCACCTTGAGTCTCACCTGCATTCTCAAATACGCTACTCCTCCTGAGCTTTAGAGACTCTGAACTCTCCCAAAGAGTCCTTTCGCTTCTGCACTCCTTGTAGCTATGGCTTCATGTGCTGAAAGCACTACTCCTCCTGAGCTTATCCTTCAAATCCTCAAGGGATTCTGTGACTTTTGTGCCTCTGCAGAGTCTTTGCACACAAAGTGCTACTCCTTCTGAGCTTTCCTGCTCCTCGGGCCTTAAGGAAATAAATCCTTCTTCCTTTCTCCTACAGATGGAGAATTTGGATACCCTCCTGGCTATCCTCGGCTTAAGCAACCTCTTGCTGAGTCTACAGGGTGTTCAACAACCCTGCAAAGATCCCTCAATGGATTCTTCCTTCAACTACAGAAATCAAAGAGTTCTCTTCCTGTGTCTGTTTGCACACTGACTCAATGCCCACCTGGAAGAGTTGTATAGAACTCCTCAGAGCTTCTGTCTTTTCCTGTGCACCCTATGCACCTGCTCAATGCCCTCCTGGCACAACTCTCAAAATCCTTAGTGATTCTGGTTCTCCTTGAACTCACAACAGAGTTCTTCTGTGCACTCCTTGCACTGGCTCAATGCCCACCTAGCAGAGCTTTACAGAACTCCTCAAAGATTCTATCTGCAACTGTGTCTTGCTACAAAGCCTTGACTCCTGAGGTGTTCAACAACCTCCAAGGTCTTTTTCTGAGTTTATGATTTCATCTGTTGTGCCCACTTGGCACGTCTTTGTCTGAATCCACATAATTTAGAAGTGCTTCTATGCACTAGTATTCAAAGACCACAGTACTCTATCACGCCCTCATGGCATGAAACCACAAAGAACCTCTCAAGCCTGAAAATCAAACAACTCCTACAAATGCCTAGCATACATCTACAACATAAACATGAACACTCATAGACATTCACACAACACAGAAATACATGCAGGAAAAACTGTTGTTTTGTATTAATAAAATGCTTGTTTTTTACAAGGTGTTCTAAGCATGAACTTCAACAAAGTCTCGGCTCCTTCTCCACTCTCTCTTATGCATTTCTAGCTTCCTCCCTATTACAAAATGAGATCAAAATTGATCTTTTACATGAGGGGCTCTTCGAGCTCTTCCCTCCAATCTACCTACCCTATTCAATTACATTGAATGGGTTGTCTAGTCCGCAAATCGGATCTAGATCTCAGCCTTCAAATCATTAAAGGCCTATCTACCTATAGCCTGTGCAAAGGCACAGCTTCATGGCTCAACAGCCTAAAACATTTAATTACATTCAATTTCAAAATTGAAAACGACGGTTGCGCCTCTCTTCAACCTTGAGTGCACACACTGACATGGCTGGCTAGCTGGCTGGATGACGTGGAGAGATGCTCCTGCATCACACACTTTTCTAGATGATCTTTGGGCTGAAATTCCTCTTTAATAAAAATCCCTAATATTCTTGTACGAAAACAATGACATTTTTCTTTTTCTTGTGAAAGATGCTCTCTTCAACTTAGCTATGATACCATGTTAAGGTTTAAGCTATTTTTAGGTTTCCTTTTAATTCACTAGATAACCATAGCATAAATAAGATCATTGAGAGAAACACAATCACAATATACACAAGCATTTATCCCGAGAAACCCTCAAGGGGAAGAAAACCCGACAAAACTTCTTTAATACAGATTCAATAACCAAGTACAGTACCATAATAAATTTCTCTCTACGAGAGACAAACTACCATGATGCTAGACCAAAAGATAATTAAAGACTAGAGAATATCCTCTCCCAAGCAATGTGCCTCTCTCTCTTCCTTCTTCTAACAATTGGTAACTGCAACTTCCTTCAATACTTGTGCACTAGATGCGTGAGCTAAGTGAGTGAACAAATGAGTGGTTGGATTCCTTTATTTATACAAAATGGCAAGTGATGAAAGGAGGTGTCTCTTCACTGGCAGGGCCGACTTGTCTTTCTGGGTGGTTAGAACCACTTTAATTTGCCTAGGGGCTGACTTCTTAATTTGCATATTATAATTAGGGTTTGACCAATCCACAAAAGGGGATTTGTTCAATTACAATGTTCGACATGATCAATCCACAAAAGGGGATTGATCTAATGAATAATAAATCAATAATGAATAAGAATATTCTTTGTAGTTACACAATATTTCAACATCATCAAGGGGGCATGTAAGGTACCCCCCATCAAGGGGGAAACACCTCAAATGAAAATGTTTACATGTGTGATCAAACAATTAATTTGTAAACTTGAGCTTGTAATTACGAGAATACTAAGAGTGGTCCTTCAAATAAGGATCTATCTTTTTATTATCCTGGTGTCCCTCTCCAGATAGAGAATTTGTCATTTGATACATTGCTTTTCCCACCTAAGGGAATTCTATGAAGGTCAACACATAATCCTGACACATGAGATGCACATAATTACAATATTATGAAAGATTTAGCCTAGATACCATGTGCCATGTCTTCCCTTGAAGTCCTCCAAAGCTTCCCCACATAGTAGAAAGAATTTTTGTCTGCCATAGGTGGATTTCATTACTTAGACACTCATTCAACTACTTTTGACATTAAACAGAGTTGGCCTGGGATCCCCCACCAAGTCTCTCTTCAGGATTGTTGTTGATGAAGGAGCCTCCACTTGCATCATGTCCTTGTCATGATGGAGAGCCTTAGGTTCTCCAAATCTCGTACAATTAAACACCATGTTAAAGGTATTCAATGGTCACACAATCAAACCTCTTGGAATCATTTCCTCCTTTCCTATTGAGTTAGGTGGAAAGACTATTTTGATTGAAGTCAAAGTAGTCAATGCCCTATTATATTACAATATTTGTTCATGGAATAGTTGGTTCTATGCGATGACGATTGTACTGTCCTCTATATTTAGGGTTATCTTCTTTCCTCATGAGGGGAAAGTGGTCACTATCGATCAATTGACCTATTGCATGCCAGATTATAGAGCTAACACTGATATGAACATTTCATTTATTAGTGGTTCCACAAGTATGTATGACAATGTTGGTGTGGGCATGTTCAAGGATTCATAATTGATGGGTACATTTACCCTATCTCCAACATTCACCTCTCCAATACATCTCCTATCTGTGTAATCTCTTCAAGTGCAATTGAATCACAATGTTCCTCAGATCCTTGGTTAGTACCTAATCCTTAGGAAGTAGATTCATTTGGATCTAGTATGCCACTGAGTGAGGTAAATATTTCCTATCAAGAGATCTAGTTGGCATCAATTGATGTTGATTATAATCTCCAATAGGATGTGGAATATGATCAGTACACTTCACCCTTTTGGGTTGTTAACCCTCTTAGTTCACATGATTTATTGGATCTTGATCTGCCTACAGATGAGGCCATCCTTGTGGTCATGGATGTGACTCATAAACCGTGGGAATATTTTCATCACATATCATATTTTCTTCCTGATTTGGAACAATTGGAGGTTGACATGAAAACCTTATTGCTATGGATAATGGTGAGTGGTACCAATATCCCATTATGACATTCCATGTGTATTTAGAAGGGAATTTGGCCAATATTCGAAGACCATACCTATTGACATCTTAGTGAAACCATATTTCATTGAATACATCTTGATAGGTGCAAATTAATCCCCTCAAGAAATTAAACTATATACTACCCTATTCAAATAATTCTATGGAATTTTCACTTTGACATATAAGGAAATGCGAGGAATTGATCCTCAGATTGTCATGCATGAGATCAAGACATATGACAGAGATAAGACTATTTGGAAAAATCTTCGGCCACTCAATCCATGAAACACAATTTCCATCAAGGTATAATTTGAAAAATTATTTTATGTTGACTTCATCTATCTGGTTCCCTTAATCGAATGGATAGCCAATCTTGTTTTGATGACAAAGAAATAGGGCACTATTAGGGTCTACATTGATTATATGGATTTGAACAAGGCTTCTCCTAAGGATAATTATCCTACCCCATTCATTGATTAGATTACTGATGAATGTGATAGGAGTGAGATATTTTCGTTCATGGATAAATTCTTTATATATAATCAAATACAGATCAAACTAGAAGACTAGCACACAATCACCTTCATTTGTCCTTGTGGTACTTTCACTTATAGGAATTTTCCATTTGGTACTAAAAATGTTGGGGCCACATTTTAGTGGGCCATGCCATATCCTTTTCATGACATCAAAACATAGTTGAAGCTTACTTGGATGATTTGGATACTCGATCAAAGCATCATGGTGATCATCCTTAGCACTTTCGGGCTGTCTTCACCCGATGTTGATATATAATATTTGTTTGAATCCACATAAGTGCATATTTTGTGTGATTTCTGGGTGATTACTGGTATTCATCATGTCCAAGTTCGAGATCATTGTTTATCATTTGAAGGTTGAGGCAATAGTTTAGTTCCCCCCCCCCCC
>ML812958.1:121045-136354 GCA_009831015.1 Picea engelmannii | reverse complement strand
AAAGAACTATAATAATGGCATAAACATTAACAACTGTCCCCTAGTTGTAGCCAACGAGAACACTAAACTTGCTTACACAAATTTGGGTGTTCAAGTTTAAACATATATATGTGGATATTATACGAGCTCAACATGTGGACAAAGTTCACTATTTAGCATCGTACATGGGGTGAGCTCAACATTATAGAGTTCACCATTCAACATCAACAGTAAGTACCTTGGCCATCTGGTTACCTTCCATAGGAACTTTATTCTAGCCCAACCTTGTTCAAGTTTTACAAAGTATGAGTGTGGAGATTATCTAGAAATTAGTATTCTAGGGGGACAACACATGAGATCTATTTTTAGCAAGTTTCTAGTTCAAGCTTCCAATCATCTATTTTTGGCAATTTTCCCCCATGCATTACATTCAGACTTTAGAAGATGCATGGGAGGTGAATCAATTTTGCTAGATAATAGGTTTGGAGGCGCAATATTAAGTTATTCAAATGGACACTTTGAGATTTGCAATCTTGAAAAAAATTTATTTTTTAAAATTCATCTTTTTTTATATCTAAAAGTAGATTTGGATACCCATTGGAGAAATGGGCATGGGGTCTCATTTGTGTGAAGTTTGAGCTGTTTTTAACCTCGATTAAAGTTATTCAAACTTAGTTAAACCATGTTTTAAAAATAGAAAATTTACAGTTTCCAGTGTTGATCACATTTTTGGAGACCCAATGTTAAGTACATATGGGGGTGAAATTTGGTGGCAATCAAAGACACGTGATTTTTGGTTTATTTTTAGTAGCAAGTTTTTTTGAGATGTGGTGCTATTTTTGGAGATCCAATGTTGCATATCGTAGTTGTGTCAAGTTTCATGTCATTTTGATAAACTTGGTTTTGGGTCAAATTTTTAGGGTCCAAATAAGTTTGGAGCACTCTAGAAGGAACTTGGTGGACCCTCGGAAAATCCAATTTTTAAAGGCTTATTTTTAGAGTTTGACTTAGCCTCCACTTTACTGTTGTTTTTGGAGGAGATGCCTATCTATAGCCACCTAGAGTGCACTTCTTGAGGAGGTTCTTCGTGTCTTATATTTGGGTGTTCACTATTATTTTTAACCAAAAGGAGTACCCACCTTATGAGCTTGACTTTGCTGACTTTTATGGGATGCATGCTATTTTTATTTACAGATGGAGCACATGAGTTGGGAGGAGATTTTCTTGGTGGAGTTTCCTTAATTACCATGCTATTTTTTTCCTAGAGATGGAGCACATGAGTTGGAGAAGCTTTTCTTGGTGGAGTTCCCTTAATTATCCATGCTATTTTTGCCTAGAGATGGAGCACATGAGTTGAAAGAAGCCTTTTGTGGACTTTCCTTATTTACACATGCTATTTATGCTTAGAGATGGGGCACAAACTGTGGAGAATATTTTTGGAATTGGAGGAGCTTTTTTTGTTTTCCATTTATTAAGAAAAACACATGTTTATATACTCATTAATGCATGCAAATTGTTGGAGGGGTCTTCGATGATTATTCTTGGAGACTAGAGTGTTACTCTCACACCTTAACTATTCTTCGAGCAAGGCACACTTGTGGAGGCCTATTCTTCGCTGGATTTTGTCTATTTTGATGTGTTTTTCCTTATATTGCTCATGTGCCATAGTTGAGGTCTTTTTTTGTCTTATGTTTATCTTTAGCTCTTATATTCATGGTGATGTTATTTGTACACCTCCCAGCCTATTCTATAAAGACTAGAGGGATAGTGTAGAGATGGGTTCCTTTTGGTTCTTGATATTTGTTATTGTTTGAGTTCTCCTGTCTTCATACCACATTTTTCGATTTGAGTGAATGTGAGAGAGCATATTATTTATTGAGAGTTAGAGGTCACTGCCATCTTGTTCACATGAATTCATCCTTGAACATTGGCATCCCTTGGAGTGCCTTGGAGTGCTTTGTAGTTGAAGCCAATAACTCCAAACCTTGTACTTGCAGCTTTGGAATAAATGTAACATTTTGTTTGGCAGCTAGATTTCAATTGTTGGATGTGTTTTCTTATTTTACTTGAATTTTCAGAATCAATTAATATCAGGATCCCTCTTAATTGATTTTCTAAGTCCTTACCCACTGAACTCAAGGCAGTACGGACAAAGTAATTAATTTCCATATTTAAAGCTTGTTATTTTTTTGATAAATTTACCGCAGATCTGTTATTTTAAGCACAAATTTGAGGTGTTCTAACAGACTTGCACAGTTCACATGGAAAATTTTCATTACTAGCTGTAAATCTGCATTATAAGTTCTTGTTTGAATTAATTTAACACAGACTTCAGGTCTGATTTTTATATAACAAGTACAATTCAGAGTTTGGAAGTGTTTTTGGTCTCCCATGTTCATAATTTGTTTCCAGATTGCGTAGGATCCCCCCAGAGTTGGCAAACACTAACTCGAAGTGCAGAGAGATTGTACAAGGTAACAGTGTAATTTCTCTAGTTAACTTGGAACTCTACCAGTTTTAAGCATTAACATGTCCTTGACCAATGCCAACCTCTAAATTAATGGGACCACTACTCCAAGTCCCAAACAGTCATAAATGATTTGCTATGCAAAAGTACCATGTAAGAAAGTAGTTTGCCTGTCCTACAAGTTTATTGTATGTTGCTAGATGAAGACTGAATGAGACAGATGCTGTGATATTCAAAATCGTTACTTTTAAATATGGTAAAGTGATCAGCTTAGTAATTATTTGCTAGATTGAAGAACAGAGAGTTCATGACAATCGACCCTCTTACTTTTAGATGTCTGAAAAGTAATCCCCATAACAAAACATGGACCGCTACCATACCCTGTGAACATGTTATTCATTCAATCTTCCACGACAATTGGGGTACAATCACTGATGCCACAACCCCTTGGCTGGTTTACAGAGACCTGATCTTAACCTATCTTTGCTGAACCTATAGCTGATCAAACTCAAACGCTTCTCTAACCATGTACCTTTTATAATGCCCATCTCTCAATCATTTCAATGCATTTAAATGCTTCATATTCCCCAAACACATAATTTGTGGTCTAAAAATTTCATAATAGTAATCTAATTTGAATGTAAATTGTAACTTAAGCATGTTCATAAAAACTAAGACTAATCACCTAATGACCTGTAGAGAAAAAGAGAGCCAAGCGAAGCCCTGCTCCCTTGATCATTGAATTTTCAGTTCCTCATACTCGAATAAAATTGAGAGTGCATATTGACCCATGCACTGCGTAGGCTCAAGAAGACTACATAGGATTTGAGCAACATAACACAACTAGCTAGTAATCATACTAAACATGCTTCCTGAAATTTGGTAAAAATAAAATTTTACATGAAATGCAGATAATAGTTCTTTTCGACAATTTTAAAACATTGAGATTATAAAACTAGGATAAAAGCAATGACTTGATATATAAATTAGCTTTCACATTATTTGCTTTTGTATAAGATAAAAAATACAAATACAATATTTCAATTCGCCCAGAGCAATTAGACTTATCTATAAGATTAATACTTACTACTGCACAAAATCAATTGCTCAAAATCTGAATTGGTGGAAGCTGGTCATTTTTTAATATTATCAGAAACTGTTACTCATGTCGGATAAATGGAATTCTGTAACAACAGGAGCAAGAACAAAGAAGAGACTAACTAATGTAACAACAAAAAGAGTAAACACTGTAAACAATTTACGAGCATCTGGCCATTGACTGACTAAAAGAAATCCTTCTTGACTATCATTGGGGTCATAAGATAGTTTTTTGGAAGGTGCATGAACTGGCACAACAGGGCAAATGAAAACCCCAAATATGAGACCTGCACATGCGGCTCCCAAATGTGTCCTGCCAAAATAGAACAAACTTTGATCACTTTGAGCTAGCCAGCAAGATGTTCACAGAAACATACATACATGGCCATGAGTAAATGAAAAATATAGCCAAAGAAATTTAAAAACTAAAAGATTTCACAACTTCAGAACGACCAAGTCTTGTTGCATCTGTAAGAATGTACAAAAAAAAATTATTGACTCAGGTTGAGAAGGAGGTTGAGGGAGAGCGTGACAACCACCAGGGAATGAACTCCTAGTGTTTGCCTGCCAGCTTGGTTCTCTTCCAGGTCAGAGTGGAACTATACTTTCTTAGTGTTTTAGGGTTTAAAACTTTAATTCCATATGGCTTCCTCAGATGGGGCCTCGAAAGCCAAGGTTGAGGCAATGGGCGCTCTTATGTCTCCCGCAGAGAGAACCCTGATTGCTGAGGAAGATGTAAAAGGTGGATTTAATGAACTTTCTACAGGGGATCTCAATTCTATCACCAATAACCCCCTGTCGGGTGCAGACTTAGGAAGACTACATTCATAGTTTTTCATGCCACGAGGATTCAGTGCTGGCCAAAACAGAAACTAAGAGGTCTGCCCTTCGGTGGTGACACCAGCAGGACGTGGAATGTCAAAATAAGCTTTCTAACAGTTCGTTATCAAGCACAAAGGTACCCTTGCTGNCCCCCCTCGTAAGCCATCTCTTGAGGAGGTGAAACAGGAACTATCACTTATAGCTGCAAGCAGCACGGTATCAATGGCCTTCCTTGTCCATCAGTATCACTTTCTGAAGTGGATTTTTTCTATGATTGCTAATTTGAGCCTTCATTGTTGAGCTCACAATCTCAGACACAATGGGTAAATTTGAAAATGATTTTTCCAATGACAAGGCGGCAAAATATTTGTTGAGCAACTCAAGAAGGGAGCTATTATTTTCATTTTTAAAAGAAAAGAAGGATGTGCCTCTCAAAAAAGAGCTCTACAAGCGGTATGCTGATAACTTGGGACTGATAGGCTAGAAGGTAGAATCCTCTTGGTGTTTAGGCAAGGGATATATTTGTGTTGTGCTAGACAAGGAGGAGGTGGCTCAAGCTATGTTCCTGAATGGAGTATGGATGATGATCATTGGTGTTCTGGCATATGTGAATACCTGGTATGAAACTTTTAATCCAGAATTTGCATCACAACATAAATATCGTCTTTGGATAACTCGATGTGCATAACTGAATACTTCCAAGCCTGAATCAAGAAGATAGTGCATCCATTCAGTGGGTCACTTGTTGGAGACGAGAGGTTCACATACATTGCAGCCTAATGCAAGAGTTTGTGTGGAGGTGGACATTTCGAGGTAGCTCCCTTCAAAGACACATCTTTTGTTCAATCGTTTTGTACATGTTCAAAAGGTCCTATATCCTAATCTCTCTAACTGTTGTTTTGCTTGCCCCTTGCACAAACAAGAAACCTCTTATGCTCCTCTTCTCATAACTTCTTTGCTGAAAAAAAGCATTGAATCACCTTTGAAGCAAAAAATGACTCTCAGGGATGGCAAGGGAAAAATAGAAAAATGCAAAACAAGTAGGTGTCCAAGAAGGGCACAAACCCTGTGCCTTTAGGGGAGTAAAAATGGGTACCAAGACAGAGGGGGCAGTGTAGTGTATCACCACAGGTTACAAAGGGTATTGAACACAATGACATGTATAAATCAAATGGAAATCATCAAGGGTGAAAGCAGAGAGCAAAGCGAATTCCATAGCCAGTATGAATTTTGTTCATGGCAATGATCCACCCATTCAATGGCCTTTGTTGCATGCCTCTTTGAGCAATCCCCCTTTCAAGGAGGTTACTGTCCAAAAATCCTTTGCAATCCTTGAGTAGGGACTTAATGAGAGTTGCCCATGAAGTTGAAGATTGTGGCTTGGAATGTTGGGGGGTCTCTGGGGATGATAGACAAGCCAATGTTAGAATTGTCATGGCCAATCTGCATGTTGATGTGCTCTTCCTTCAAGAGGTTAGATTCCTTGGCTTCTAGTTGTCCTTTTGCTGAAGTGCAATTGGAGTGGTGATCATGTCACTACTTCTTATGAGGAAGGAAAAGTGTGGGCTATTTGCATAATTGCCTCCAGGATTGCTCATATTTCAGATAAAGGGGATGATCCCATGGCCCAATGCTGCTAGATGAGAATAACGTTAGATGGCAAGGTGTGGGGTTTTTTTCAGTATATGCCCCCAATGATACTATTGGTCAAATGTAGCTTTGGCATTAGATGCCCCAAAAACTACCTAACGTTGAGGGGGTCCTTGGAGGGGACTACAACATGGTTAAGTGGGACAGATTGTATTGGTGGGCACAAAACAGTTCTTCATTTTGATGAAAGACTTGTTAGTTTTTGTAGCTTGGAGGTACGCATTGGTGGTGCCCAACATGCAGAAGTAACTGAGCAAATGTCTCTCTCTAGTGACTTGACTTTATAAAGTGATTTTATAAAGTTAAGTGGGGTCTTTTAATTTTTAATGGCTAAAAGTGATTTTATAAAGTTTGGGTCACTTAAGTGATTTAAGTGAACTCAATGAGAGATCAAGTCACGTCCATTGATCTTGTTGATCAAGATTGAATCTTAGCCATTGAGATCTAGGGTTAGGGCAATTACTCATTAATGAGTTAATAAAAGGAGCTATTGAGAGGGATGGGGCACACTTTTCAAGGAGAGCTTGAGAGGGAAAGTGAAGAGACATTCCAAGAAAGACCAAGAGAGATTGAGCTGAAGGAGAAAGGAGACGAACAACAAGAGAAGGGGCACACTTTCCAAGAGGGAGAGAGGGCATGCATCCCAAGAGAAGTATGGTATTGAATGCTGGTCCGTACAGCAGAAAAGAATAGGCCGTACAGTACAGATTTTGGCTGCACAGAAATCGAGGCATGTACCGCACATATTTCAAGGCAGCTTGAGGGCAATTACCACTGGAGATAAGTCCGTACAGAAGAGGGCCGGCAGCAAATATGGGCACAAATATCAAGGTTCTATAGCCGTCTTGCTGACTGAACTGGGCCGTACAGGCCATACAGAAATGGCACAGTTTCCAAGGCAGTGTGACACAGATTTCAAGGAGTTGTTAGTGCTGGGTTTGTCATTACAATTGGCTCAATCATCTCCAGACAATTTGGACTTTCAAAATCTCTTACAAAATGAGGGTGTTTGCTTAGTTGCTGAGTTTTTAGGGTTTATCATTCAAGGAACGATTGTCACAAACAGGTTTCTTAGATAACTTATGTCCTCATTGTGGTGAGGCTGAGACTATCGATCATTTGTTCTGGAGTTGCAGGTATGTTTGGGATTGCTGGAACTTTGTTTGGGATACTTGGTATCATCTTTTCTTCAACAAGATTTCTTGGAAATCAATGTTGATAGGTGATGTTGACATTGTTACCCAGTATGATGTATGAGTATGACTCTACGCACCTTATCATATGTGACAGATATTTGCAAATGTTCCAGACATATGATTAGTGTGATCCAGGGACATTTTATGGAAACACTTTTCTTGGCATTATGCTTATGGTCCTATTGAACTGACTAACTGCTCAATGGTTAGGTGTGTGATGTCTGTTACCCCTCCACTTAGCAGGGGTAACACACACTAACACTTAGTATCCAAACTGCTGCTTATGTCTCTCCTTGTGCATTTGGATTTGCTACTGACGAGCTTTACAACAAGATCTGCTGCCTTAGCTACTGGGTCAGTTCGAACTATAACTGGCCCTGGAGGATGTGAATCTGCTTCTGGCGCTGAACCCTCGCCTGGAACTGGGTATGCATTATATATAATAGAATATCTTGCCTTCGCTATTGGTGGTTCCGAGTAAACGGGCTCCGGGTCCATTCAATAAAATGAATCCCGGACTGGAACTGGACAAAGGGAAGTTGGGACTAGAAACTCTACTATATGTATCTTTGCCCTACTAAATACCCTAACAATCAACCCCGCTTATGGATAAGTGGTTTAATTAAAGGCGAGCGGAATAGAAGTGGACGGCTTCATATACAATGGCATGTCCCCCCTCTATGCCCAGCAAAATACACTTTATCAACAGGTGGAACAAGCATTTTGGATGAGCAGGACAGTTTTGGTGTCATGGCAGGCAGCGTCATTCTGTATTTTGGGCTTATTCACATTTTCAAAGTACCTCATGTTTACCAAGGCCATGATCATACCTTCTGAAGCACTCTTGGCCTATTTTGTGCACACATGGGCCTCATCAATCCATGCCACATGAAAGAAGCTTGAACACCCTCTTCATTGGTCACTTCACAAGCTGATTTTCACTTATTTGGAGGGCCAACTTACACTTGGCAGCCCTATGACAGCCGTGGGGGTGCTTTCGGTGATTTTGAGGGGTCACTTAAGTGACTTGTAATGATATGGCATCTACTTAAAATACTTTGATGACGTGGCCACAATTTAGAGACATAACATGAAGAACAATGCTCTGGTCTTGAGGGCCAACCCCATGCATGTGGACATCAAGACTCAACATGGCTGTTGGGTATTTTATGACTTGGAGAGTCATCCCCATGCTTCATGGAGGTGCCTTGACATGTGGTATGGGCATGGCCACTCATTTTAGACCTATTTTGGAGGTAATGGAGCATCATATTATACCTTTTTTGGAGCTGTTTTCATTGAGCCGCCCACTATTTGGGATAGTGTTCACCTTTCTATGAGGCCGTTC
Source organism: Picea engelmannii (assembly GCA_009831015.1). Taxonomy (NCBI): domain Eukaryota; kingdom Viridiplantae; phylum Streptophyta; class Pinopsida; order Pinales; family Pinaceae; genus Picea; species Picea engelmannii. The sequence continues at coordinate 127,794 of ML812958.1, read as the reverse complement.
CACCTTGGGAGACTAGACGTTGGACACTTGTTGACTTGGGAGGCCACTTCACAATGTTTTGAGGATTGGACCAAGGGAACGTTGACCATTTATGTGCTTTAGAACCTTTGGAGGCTAGATGTATTCACCCTTACTTGGAGGAGACGACTTCCTTTTGGGGGATTACTTCATTCATTCATTGTACATGCGGCTTGACCACTTTTAGTTTGTTATTTTAGATTGCTTAGTTGTAATTTTGATTTTCCTAGCCTAGATCTAAGGAATCTAAGGAATCACATGAATTAATAGTCATTTAATCTAAAATGACCAAATTTCACTTTTGACTTAAATCTCCTAAGTCAAAGTGAAATTATACGTAAAGTACAAAGCACAAAGTACACAGTGCTTCCCACTTGTGTTTAGAAGCTCACAAACACAAGGGGAACACTTCCCAAGGCACACAAATCTCAACATGGTTTGAGGACAAAGCATTTCAAAAGGGGAAGGCAATGTTATGAACACAAATATATATATAGATAATAAATAAATAATAATAATTAATACTCAATAACTAAATATGTTATGAAGAGATACCTTCATAACAAAAGGTCATGTCTCTTATGAAAGAATGCCCCTACGTGGGTATATATGCAGCCCTCATTTCTTATTTGTAATCTCTCATTCATATTCTTACTCAATATATATATTTTACTATCCTAAATGGATTACTTTTTATTCCATATATTTTGGATAATTTATGTGTGAGCGAACCTTGTTCGTCTCATAATTTCAACCAGTCATAGTTGATTTTAGATGGTGAAGGCTATCCCCTTGAGGAAACCCTTCTTGTAGACCTTGAATCCATTGTTGATCTTGAGTGGGTGAGGGATTACTCCACCTCTTGGTGCTAGCCTCAAACCCTAATCCTTTAAGGAAATATGTCAATTCCCCAGAGGGTTTTCTTCTTGACCTTATTTACCATTTGATTCACCTTGACTCCATTGCCCTAGTTGGACTTGGCACTGACCTCTTGATGTCCTTCCATCACTTTTCTAAAAAAACACCAAACCTCATTTTACTAAGGCTACTCTCAACGTCACCTTGTGCTTCATTGCTTGGTCTTAGTAATCCTAATACGAAATACCCCCCTTAAGCCAAAGGAGAGCTAGCCTAGAGCTGCAAAGCATAGGTTGTTGAGGTGACAATGGTGACCTTCCTAGAGGTTGCCCTCCAATTGTACCTTCTGGATTAGGGCTTTCATCATCACATACAATTTGGGCGATAACATTTTTGGCGTCGTTGTCGGGTATAAATCCCATTCTCCCGGGAAAGAAGACAACAGATTTGTGAGTGTTTTTCTTGAAGATCTCCTTCTCACATGGCGACTCCATGAAGGGACAAAGCCCTTGTTTGTTATGGATTTTGAAGACATTGTTGGATGTAGAGATGAGCACATCCACCAATTGTTAAGGCTCATTGAAGCAAGCTCATCTTGGTGACTCCACCTTAGCATTTTGTAAGGTATGATCATTATTCATTTCAGATTTTTGTTTTCAGCCTTACATTGAAAAATTAGAAGCAAAGAGAAGATGGATTTGCCCCCTTGGATAGCATAATGGTATGCTCTGGTTGATTTCTCAAAAACCCGAGATATTCCTCATGTGCATCCCTATATAGATCTAGAGGCAATTCCAATATTCCATGGATATGGTGACTCAGGTGCACAACATTTATTTGCCTTTATGGAATTCAACAACAACAATGGCCTATTTCATGAACATAGTATGATGAAATTTTTCGCATTAAGTCTGAAGGGAAATGCAAGGGATTGGTTCAACAGTCTTGGCAAGGGAATGTTTGCATCATTTGCAGAATTTCTGGAGGCATTCTACATGCATTGGGAATATGGTTTTGTTGACCCCAAAATCTCACCCTCCTTGAGATTTGGATGGTCAAAGGGCCAGTCTATCCTTTTAGGCTCGCATTCAAAGGTTATTCCTGATAGCACAGGACCATCATTCAGAGGTCTTCCAGAAACATTGATTCTTGTTTTGGTCAGTTAGATGATGGTTTCTTGCATGAGTTGAGTTCAAAGCTTGTCTCAATGATTTCCGAGTTATTACAAGATGAGGTTTGAGTTCCAGGTTTGAGTATGAGAGATTTGCAACATTATTGGACACTTCTTGCCCATGAGGATCTTATTGACCCCTCACATTAGTTATTTGACAGCATATTCTTACTCCTTGTCCAATTCTGCTTCCAATGAGTATAAACTTGATGGTATTTGGACAACTTTGCTTTTTGGTGATGAGGTGGCACATGTGATGATGTGGCAAGGTGAGGTGGCGACCCATGTGGGGCCCACACGCTTAAATCTGGGCCCTTTTCCTCCTAAAATTGGGCCCACTAAGTCGCCCAACACTTGCTAAATAAAAACTGGACAAAACAAAGAAGTTTCCCAAAGTCATAAAGAGTTCCAAAAGCAAGTCAAAAGTCAAACTGTATGAGTTGTTTGCTTTCTGCTTTTACCTTTTACCTTTTTCCATTTCCCATCTTTCCCCTTTTCCTGCTTTTTCTTTTAGCTTTCAGCTTTTACCTTTTTCCATTTCCCATCTTTCCCCTTTTCCTGCTTTATCTTTTGCTTTTAGCTTTCCACTTTTTCCTTTTTCCCTTTTCCTTCCCCTCTTTCACTCATGCAACCTAACTTTCCCTCATTCCCTTAACCTAGTAGACCTATTTCTCTCCATGAGGTGTGCCCATCCTACCTTTGTGTCCATAACTTCCTCATACCTAACCAGTTTTGACCCACTCGACCCCCATTCTTCTCTAGATAACCCCCAGATTTGACCAGATGGCTTGGGAAATGTTCGCTTAGCCAATTTTAGCAGGTATTCATGCATTGACACATGGCAGGTGGATAGATTGACACATGGGCGAGGAATAATGGCTAGCTTTTAGCCCAGTTTAGAAACATCAAGGCGAATACTCCATGCATTTAGCTATATATGCAACATTCTTCCACAGTTTACAGGTTGATCACTCTATTGCAGGAGCATTACTACTCTCTCGTTCTATTCTATCTCTCATTCTAGCTTCAGATTCTCAGTTTCTTGGAGATCATTGTAACGGTTCTCGGCTTTTCTTTGTGATGGAGCCATTCCTCTGATTTGACATGAATAAAGAGTCTTATGTGTTGATTTTGGCCTAGATTCTTGTTGTTGCATTGGATTTCTAACTAATTGCAGGTGTTGGAAGCTCATCCTTCATTGGGGGTCGATTTGGCACCTTTGAAGCGCTCTTCCTTCTTGATTTACTATCTTTTTGCATTCTAATGGTTCGCTCTGCTTAGGTTTTTTCACCAAAATTCATTTAAAATCAATTTTATGCAAGTTTTGGGTGAGGTTATCTAACCCTCATTCCAAAACCATCTTGTGCTCATTTGATTTGTGTTTTGCAGATCAAATCTCATCCATCAAGCAGCACGCCCTAGGCTAGCCTCCTTGTGGTTGGCACGAACCAGCCCAAAACGAGAGGGGTGACATCATTTGTGACTGTAGGATCCACCCCTAAATTAAGCCTAGTTTGATTCCCTCAATCTACAACCGACCTAAAGCCTAGGGTGTCAGATTTAGCCTTAACAGGTTCTGAACAATGTTTTTCCATCACTCAAGAAATCAGTAAATTTTATGATGAACAAAGGTTAATTGAAGAAGGCCCTGGACCACCTTTTGAAAATCATGAGGCTGCTCCAAACCTTAAAGAAGATCAGTCGGGCAATGAACATGAAAAATATGGTACAGATTTAGAACCATGTGACGAGGTTTTGAATGAAGCCGATCATGATCTGTGTAGTAATGAAGCAGCCTTGAAGGAAAATAGTCTAAATTCACAGAAAGATCAGTTTCCAATTTCTGATTCCATCATGGAAATGGACATAGAGTTTTATGGGCAATCTGTGGCAATTTCCAGCACTACAGTGACCATTATTTCTGCCCTAAATTCAGATGGTTTTCCCTCTAGTGAGGGCATTGATAAGGAAACACTTGAGAAAAATATCAGGGGTGAAAGAGCTTATGATCGTTCTATCTTTTGGACAAAGCATAACGGTGATGGGAACCCTGCAACAAATTTTGAGGTTGAAGAACAGTCTGGTGAAGTAATCATCGAAGAAGATTTTCCATATTTTAAAGAGGACCTGATATCTGCTTCAATCCCTGGCATCGACATCTACAGCTCCAACCCTATCTCTACCAAAAATCAGGTATGTGTTTCAAGCTTCATAAAGGATTGGGATGAAGAAAATGGGCATGATAGGCAGTGCATATCTGATGTTCTGGCAGAATGAAAACTTTGCAGAATGGATCATCCTTGGTATAGAAACTGAAAATTTTGTGCTGTCAAATGACAAATATGATGAAGTCTCGAGTGCAAATGAAAACAGTAATTTTGATCCCTCTAATCTCCTTGAAATAGGATCGGTATATGAGCAACTTTCTGAGCTCGAAAAGCCACGTTCAGATCATACTGGCTGGGTAGAAGATGGATATGACATGGTATCAGAGCTAAGTGTGTGAAAGAGCTTGTTGAAGTGCAGGAACAAGGTACACATAGATCCAAGAGAGCTTGATAAGTTTCCAACGCGAGTTCCATCGCTTCCTCCATTTCTGTCAAGGCCGAGGATAGGCTTGAAGGAGCTTCCAACTTCAATGTGTGGAAACTCAGGATAATGAATATCTTGCAGGAGCATGATCTTGAGCAGTATGTGACCTCAGTGATGGAGGAACCCACCTCTAATGCAAGGAGAGCGGCCTTCAGGAAGAATCAACCAAAGGCCAAGCGAAGTATCTTTGACTTAGTCAAAGACAGTATAATGCCAGCAATGACTTCGTTAATGACTACCAATGAATGTATGGATACCTTGGTAAATCTGTATGAAAAAAGGCACCAAGTCAAAAGAGGACACTTAAGCACAAGCTTAAGTATTTGAAGATGGAGAAAGGTGAATCAATAGCATCTTTATGTTTCAGGATAGCCCAGATCAGAGATCAACTCTTGGTCACAGGTGTCACAGTGGATGATGATGACTTAGTGCAGGCCATATTTGATGGTCTTCCTTCTTCATGGGAGACTTTCTTATCCAGCGTGAGTGGGAGACAGATTCAACCCACATTTGAGAGATTATGGCATGATTGTCTCCAAGAGGAGAATCACACTGCTACTAGGAGCAAGCCATCCAAAGAAGAGCATTCATCATTAGCATCAAGATTCAAGGGAAAGAAGGTCACTTTCCATAACGGCTCTCAGAAGAAGATAAATACTAAAGGTATAGGTATATTGGGTCACTCTGCTAGAGACTGTTGGTATAGGAAGAAAAATCCAAGGAAAGGGAAACATCATGCCTTAACTGTTGAGGATGATGAATCCAAAAGAAATCAGAAAAGTCCTTCTAATGAAAGAAAAAATAGAAAAGAATATTACTTGGTTTTTGCTTTATCCAGTACAGTTATCACAGGGCCGAAAACTTGGTTAGTAGACAATGGTGCATCAAAGCACATGATAGGGTACAAGGAGATCCTTTCAGATTTCAAGAAATCCTTTGCAGAGCAAGTTGAGCTTGGGGATGACAAATGTTACAAGAAAGAGGGAGTAGGCTCTATCTCCTTCAGATTGGAATCTGAGGCAATGCTTCATGTTCATGAAGTTTTATATGTGCCAGGGCTCAATAATAATCTATTATCAGTTGCAACCCTTGAGGACAAGGGATATTGGGTGATCTTTAAGGACAAGAAGGCACTTCTGTGGGCTAAAGGTAGCCACCTGAGTACAACGGAACCTATTGGGACTCGCAGAGGAGGACTGTATGTTGTGACAAGACAGTCAGTTCAAGCATTAGGTCATGATCTTACTAGCTCTAGCGAGTTGTGGCACGAAAGACTTGGACATCTTCATTAGAAATCACTTCCATATTTGCAAAATATGGTATGTTGCATGCCCTCTAATTCCTTTAGTAAAAATGAAATTTGTAAAGGATGCATGATTGTTAAAAATATAAAGAAAGCATTTTCTAGTAGTGACAATAGAGCTCAGGGCATCTTAGATCTGGTTCATTCTGATGTGTGTGGTCCTAAGTTGCACGAAACGAGGAAAAGTCTGGAAGTTTCTGAAACGGGTATGGCAGGAAACGCAACCCTCCAAAAATGGAAACGTTGTATATATATATATAAACACATTATCTTGCAAGAAAAACATAATGACACACATAAATGACATAAAAAATCATAAACCCTACATGTATGAATGGTTTATCATTCTTCAAAATGGAAAAAACAACAAATTTGGTGAGGTTTGGGGGTGTCGCGACCTGCTTAGATGCCTGTCTGGGCCCACAAACAACCAAAACAACACTGAAACGTCATATGTACGGGTCGAAACGTCGTCGGTCGTACCATATGACGTTTCGTACTCGCGAAACGTCGTACGGTACGATCGACAATGTTCCGGTCGGGTTTCGTACCCGTTTCGTTGTTTCGCCGAGTTTTTTGTACCGGGACGACACCTAGTTAAAAGTTTCCTGCAACTTAGGTGTGGTCCCATGTCATCTCCCTCTCTTAGTGGTTGCTTGTATTATGTCATTTTTATTAATGATTGCTCTAGAAAATGTTGGATCTATTTCCTTAAAGCAAAAAGTGACACATTTTATAAGTTTAAAGAATATAAAGCCTTTATTGCTATGTTGCAGGGAACGCCACCCCCCCCCCCCCGTGTTTCGG
>ML812958.1:87098-98721 GCA_009831015.1 Picea engelmannii | reverse complement strand
AAATACATAATCAAGGAGGCTCTAAATGGCCTCTACAACATCAAATAACATACTAAGTTAGAGTCACTGATACTATAGGTGGGAATGCCAATGACAAATACAAAATAGCCATAAGGTAGATACTAGAACCGTAGATGGAAGAACCTCATAGCTCATGAGTTGTAACTGCCAGTAGTCCTCCATGTCATAATCATCAAGATTGGCATCACTACCACTGCTCTCTCCTCCATCCTCCTCCTCCCTTATATCCAATGCAATCCGTGCATTTGTTGATGTGGACTCTAAAGGATGACCCCTCAAGAGGATCACCATCATCAAAAGTGACCAACTCTAGCACTAGTTCATTAAGATCCAAGTTGGCTAATGCCAAGTCAACATTGTTGTTCAAACCCATATCATCAAAAAACACATCCCACATCTTTGTCTTTCCCTTCAACCACTCTTCTATGTGCCTGTATATAAGACGGAGGTCGGTGTGCACATACACTACTAAGTCACGTGACACGATGACAAAGAGAAGAGTTCAATAAAAGTGTTTATACTTGAGTGAAGGGTACATTTTTACTGGGGCCATGACAAAATAGTTCAACAATCAATGCCACCAACATCGAGGTACATAAAGGGCTTGGTTCTCTTGATTAAATGTCAGTTCCATACCCTCATACATGATAGAATCCAGTGGAAATATTGCAATCTTGAAATCCTGAAATCTGTTAAGTCTGTTGAATTTTCAATGGGACCTAAAATTCTACTTTCTCCATATGAAATCCAATGAGGTTGAAACCACTCTCAAACATCCTGAAACAATTAATGGTAATGTTAAAAAGTTAAGTAAAAGGATGAAAATGAAAGATAAAGGAGAATGTCACTTTTACTTAATAAGGCAAAATAACCCTTAGTTGCACACCAAAACACCTTACAACTCCAACTTGCATGAGAAAACATGAGCCAAGTACTTCTATGTTACTTAGGTTTTAGGTTTTAGGGACCAAACCGACCGGTTTGGTCATAAACCGGTCGACCGGTTCGGTTTATTGGCTGGTTTGAACTGGTCGACCATCAAACCGATAAAGCCGACCGGTTCTGGTTTCGGTTCACCGGTTTTTAAAACAAGGGTTCCAGAAATCGAGGTTGGTGAGCCCAAAGATACCCCAGATATTCCCAAGAGAGTGTCCTCCCTTGAGACCCTTGTTGAAGAAACCTTGAAAGGTTTTGGGCAAGACATTGATCAACAAGAGGTTGAGGAGAGGGGTCCTAATGAAGGTTACCAATCCTATGAGGAGGAGCAAGAATCTACTCGTGCCTCTACCAAGTATAATGAGGACCTGGCTGAAGAGCGAGAGCCTGAAGATATCAAACACGATGATGAAGTATTGATGTGTGCTCCTCCCTCCAACGAAGCCATCCAAGAGCCTATTCCTCCTACATAAGAAGAACAGGATGAGGTTAGTCACTTTCCTTTTCAAATTTTTGATGATACCTTATTCTATGATTCAGAAGGGGAAGAAGAAAGGGAATCTTTGGACAAGACAGATCCTCCTTATTATGAAGTTGAAGATGTAGAGACAAGTCATGAGGACGAAACAATGATGCATGCTCTTCCATTTAATGAAGTTGTCCAAATTCTTGAAGCTCTTGCACAAGAAGAAGTAAACACGATAAGTTATTTTCTTTTCCAAGAGTCTGATGATGCTTTATTTTATGATTTGGAAAGTGAAGAAGTGTTAGAGGAGCCCTTGGATGTTTTAAGCCCTTCATGTTATGATAAAGGTGATGACTTTGTTGATAATATTGATGAATTCATACATATCGGAAAGCGTAAATGGGATGTGATTGGATATGATGGGGATCCCATTTACAACATTGAGGGTTATTTCCAAATATTGCCTTTACAGTTATCATATGAGGTTACTAATAATTTTGACATTTGGCAACAAGGAGATGATATGATTACAAATATTTTTCAAACACCCAAGGATGACCTGGTGCAATGTTTTCCTGATGATTTTCGGTCATACCTTGAAGATTTTGATGAGTTCATTTGAGCACTTGGATTTAATCCATGAAGAAAATTATCAACCACTATGGTGCTTATATATTGATAAAGGTGAGGACATTGCTTGCCCGGAGAAGGATCCTTGTGACAATGTTTTCCAGCTCCCTTCGACTATTTTATCTCGCTATGTCACTAAAGGTGTAGTTGGGAAGCATGTCCTTTGTCTTAAGTTTTCTCTGAGGCAAAGCTTCTTTTAGAATTCAAGGGTAGGTTGAATACCTCAAGAAGAAGATTCTTATCTCAATCTTTCATCCTTCCCTTGAGAAATTGACAGTCGTCCTCTAGGTTCTTGCTAGTCCCTTCCCAGACCTCAGATTGTGAAGATGTCCAAGGTAGACAACCTTCGGATTCTTTGAGTCAGTCTATTGAACCTTTGATTTTTTACGATCCCTTTCTAAGATGGATTGAGCACTTTCCTAAGAGTGTGACTTGGCACAATTTTGTCCCTCCCTCTCGCCTCCATGAGCTAAACTTTACGATTTCCGATGATACAATACATTTTCTAACTCATGTTATTGTTTTGGTTTATGATGAAGCACAGAGGCAGGTGTTATGAGACATTACTAGGATGGTTTCACTGGCTATCTGACTACACCTAGAAGTCAACCAACAGGTAAGTAGAGGTAAGTTAGGTAGGCATCTACATTCATTGTATATACCATCTGCATATCATGCTAGAGTAGTATAGTTGTAGTTTCATTTTCATTATGTATATATATGCTTGCTTACTTTTATTCCATTGTATCATATATGAGCGAGGGGTCATACCACCACCCCAAAGGATTACTAATTTTTTTTCGTTGAGATCTAGCAGATTACAAGTCATGCCAGAGATGTTGAGGTTCTCATGCGCTCTACGGTGAGCACATGTCCCCGAGTTGGAGCCAGATGTTATCCCTTATCCTAGGGATAACTAAGGAGATTATGTCTCTAGGCCCACAAGTCCTAGACATGGAGTACCAAGAGCCATACGACTTGATCTTGGCCCCAAAGGGCCCATCTTTTCTTCAGTGCATCCTATCTATCAACAGCAGCAGCATCCATCCCACCGACCTGATCCTGAAGTAGCAGTGGGTCTTGCTCCACGAGGTAATGAGTCCAGGTATCATGGTATGTGTCACTCTGATTTTCGAAGCATTTGAATATGTTGCATTGAACTCTCCTTTGTTTCATAATGTTTTCTTGGAAATTATGCTCTTTAACTTGTTCATACCTAGGGGGGTGACAAAGTGCCCTAGTAAGTTGTTTCCCTTAGGGATGAGTTGTCACTAGGTGGGTCTATGAAAGGTCATCGTCCATTCCTTCCATACTTACCACTTTTCATCATTGTTCCTCTCATCTTCCCCTACCTTGGTTCGTGCATTGGGTTTGCCACACTAGTAAGGGTTGTACCTTGCCTTGTGGGAAGAAGGGGCTAAAGGCCCAAAGGGTAAAAGTAGCTGGCAAAAGTTAAAAGCCAAAATGAAACCTTTGAGATGCTTTGCCCAGGGATTCCCGAGAAAGTAATAAAAGGATTCTCAGTAAGAAAAGGGGACCCGTAAGATAAAATAAAACTCAAGGTCTAGTTGGTGGATGAGAGGTCTCATCATGAGTCGGCCTATTAGGTCCATGGGCATGTAGCGGTATGACACTACCATCTATCTGGTCACCAAACTGGGGTAGTGGCTCTTGGTGGCATAGCCAAGAGAAAGGAGGTCTCATCACGAGCCAACTTTCTCATTTCCGTGAAGTGCTTGCGGGTAATGTTGTCACCACTGGTCACCACGCCAAGGCAGAGTCCACCAATTATTCTCTTGAAAAGAAAAAGCAATAAGACAAATAATAAAAGACATTGAATGGGCTAGGAAACAATGGCATCCATGATAAAGTGCAGCTCACCCTCTACAGAGGCACCCATAGGCAAGACCTACATTTCCCTATTATCACTGCACCCCTTGCCCAAGCATTCCCCTACACCATTTCATACACTTACATGACCTAGATTGATCTTCACCTGGGAAACACCCCAAACTTGAGGAGGATTAGCCCAATAGGACATCCTGAGACCCTCTCCAAACCTAGCTTGTTAAACTGCATAACATCTTTGAGCATTTGTCTGGGTAAAGGGGGGTTTGATGCACATGTTTGGGTAATTTGATTATTAGATGTGATTGGCATTCCTATGATCCCTGTGACTTATGAGCCCATGGAGGGCGTACTTGTTGTTGCTGCAGAACCATGCCCAATGGACAGGTACATATGGGGAGATGATTAGCTCGAACCTCCATGAGGCTAAAATCCCACTAGATGTATGTTGTGACTCCAACCAGGGGCAGAGAGGCACCAGAGGATGGCACCGAGAAAGAAGAAGAAGGTTTCCCCAGAGACACTCTGGCAAGCCTAGACCCAGGGGGGTCTTGCCCTTCCACCATGATGTTAGCCCTTGAAGGCCCCTGACATCATCATATTGACCCTTGACATCATCAGTTAGGGTTTGGCATGAGGACGGTTTGGTGCTAGTTGGCACGTGTGGCAGCTTTTGAGGCCTAACGTTCCATGATGGGGCATAACGTCACCCTAAGAGGGGCATGACGTCATCCCTAAAGTCAAATTAGGGTTTTAATTGTTAATTTTATGTAAAAATTGGATTTTTCATGTAAACTGGCCATGTTGGCCTTTTGTGACCTAAAAGACAATTAAAGGTCATTGTCATTGTATAAATAAGAGATAAAACTCTTGTGTTTTTCATCATTCATTCATCACTCAAGTAGAGGTCTGAAATTCGGCCTCCCTTAAGTGTTATTGGCTAAAACTAGTGGTGTGCACTTCTTGAAGGAGGCAATTTTGGTGCATTTTGGCTATTTTCTTGTGGAGGATCTTCAACTAGGGTGATTTGCTTGATTATTCCTTGTGAAGTAAATGGAAATTCGGCATTTCTTTATTGTGAATGAATGTTATGGTTATTTTTACTTGTTTCATGTCTAAGATTATGAAATTGCTAGCTTGAAATCCTAGGGGAATGACATATGTTATTATCTTTTTCCCTATAATCTTCCATGTGTTAATATCAATGTTCCACGGGGATGCGTCCCCCAAGGTGGAGTGCACGCCCCCCACGTTTCCCATGCACCCGGGACGGGGGTGCTCCTGGGGAAACATTTCCCCACGTCCCCCTTTTGGGGAAACTCGAGGAGACACAGGGGGGTGCGTTTCCCTAGTGTGGGGAGCGTGTTTCCCCAAAAGGGGTGCTTCTGGGCATCCCCCCTCAAAAAAGGGTGCTTTTGGACACACAATATTTTACTATATCTGTTTCATTTATGATTTATGAATCAACGTATTTCAATATTGAATCATAATGTGAATCAATGTATTTCATTACTGAATCTGAAATCATAATCTGAATCATGTTTATTATTTATATCATTTACAAATTTGAATTTAGTATTATTTTACTGTTTACTATTTACTATTTAGTATTTAGTATGCACAATGATGAATTTAGTAATTTACATGGGCTGAATTGTTATTGTTGGGATTTTATCATTAATATTTATATATATTTTTTTAATTTTAGAGCTGGGGACCCCTATGCTAGGGACCCCGACGTCCCCCATGAATTTCCCCAAAATTTGGGGGTGCTCCCACACGTCCCCCCTGTGCGTCTCCTCGCTCCCACACACCCCCGTCCCGAAGTCTTGGTGGAACATTGGTTAAAATCTCTTTAAAGACACCTAATTTGAAGTAGATACTAAGAGCCCTACCATTTTAGCACTCTAGTAACCCTACTTCCATTGCCCAATTACATAATTTATTACATTTTGTTCAAGGAAAGAGAAAATCGCTAGGGCCTAACCCTTGTTACTTTCTAGCAAATTTTCTCTTGGAAATGGATTTTTGAAGTCTTGGGATACCAACACATCTCTTGTTCTCTCCATCCCTTTAACATATTATTGTCATTGCTATCTTTCCTTTAAGAATTTGATGCTGCCATTAGTGACTCCATTTATCCTAGAAAGGCACTAGACTACCTTCTACAAGTGGTGATTGGTCAAACAAACACTTATACTCTTATCTTTGAACTCTTTACTAACTTTTTCTAACCCTAAATTAGACTAACTCCTAAGCTAACTTGTTGTTGTAGCAAAACATTGCTACAGCCATATAAACATACATTAATTTGACACATTTACCTACATAACTCACACTAGAACCAATCAAAATTCAATTGTGATAATTGCTAGTGAATCTACTAGGTAAGTGCTAGTTTTGTTTGTGGTTTCTTGCACTTTTGACCATTTAAATTTGCTGATGTTACAAAAGATAGCTACAGCCATCTAACTGCAGCAAAATCTCTGCAAAAGTGACATTAAAAGATAGCTAAACATTGCCAACTTTGTCTGTGACAATTTACTATCAATTTGCCTAGTCAAAGTCACTTTTTATTGTCTTTTTCAAACAATTTCAAGGCTTGAATCTTGTGGCTGTTATAAGATATTAATTGTTGTTATAAACTGATGCATTGCTGCAAATTCATAATCAGCTAGCTTATTTTATAAAGGTTTATTGTCTTATGAAGTACTAACAATCATCCGGTACTTGGAAAGTGCCTTGTTTGCCTTGTTGTCTTGTTCTGGGCAGGTACACATATTATCCATTTGCTTCATCCTTGAGACATAAAAGAAACCTATGACTAGAGTGATCTGTGAGAGGGGAAAGACTTCCTTGTGACTATTTGCCTTAGCCTTCTCAAACCCCCCAGGTCACCGGGGACGTCTCCCCTGGGGTAGTCTTGACATACTCCTAAATAGAAAGGGATCTCCTATTAAGGTGACAGTGATAGGTTATTCCCAGTTATGCCAATTCTCTACCCACTTTCCTTGGGCTTTTGGGCAAGTACAAATTGTGCGATAACAAAGACCAAGCTTCATAAAGTTGTGTTACCACTACGGCATGCATGCTTTGTGGCAGGGATGAAACGATGGAGCATGTATTTTGGAGATGCCCATCTGCCAAGACTTTTTGGGCATGGTTTCAAGTTAATTTTACTTTTTCTTATGCATCCACTTTTGTGGAAAGGTCCACTCCCAGGAGATACTTGGATGATTAGGGACCACTGCAAATCGTTATGGAACATAGTTCAGCTGTTTACTATTGGCTTTCTGTGGAAACGCCTGTGTCTGGCTACTTTTCATGAAGAAGCATCCCCTTTTAGCCTAGAAGAATTGAATCATTTTAAGCAGGAATTGGCTTTGCTTGTTGAAGTCAAATTCAGTTTTTCCTGTGAAAACATGGACTCCTTTCCTTTTGGGCACAGGATTATACACTAGGATGTCTTTCATTTTTAGGACATGATTTTCCTTCTTATCCTGTTTTTATTCTGCTGTAACTCTCTTCGTTCCATGACATAATATATGATGCATTTTTCGAAAAGAAAAAAATAGATAATTACAGTTACCTCTTTCTTTATTTGACCCAAAATGCCAAAAGAGAGATAACTGTGGAATATCTTTGTAATACAAACATGTTACCAGAAACCCAAACTAGTCCAATATATGCTTGAGTAAGTGGGATGAAATAAAGGTATTTGGAGTCTACTCAAAAGAGATATCTCAGTCTGTTACGAGGGAACAAATTAATGAAATCAAACAAAACTTGATAGATAGCCTAGCAAAGTCTCTGAAAGGTTTGGAACACATACCAGTCATCAATAGGGGTCAAGTAACTCAACGCAACACTTAGTACACTGGCAACAGCTACTTTCTGAATCAAATTGTCTGCCATTTCCTCTCCAAGTGCCTCCCTGTTCTGAAATAGATATATAATCCAAGAACCAATGATGGCAAGGACTGGACCCTGCATGTTTCCCACACACAAAGCCTTCAAATACAGAATAATAGTTTATATGTTACAGATATGAATGCAGTGTCCAAAGCTATTGCTTGATCAAAAGTAAATATGAGTTGGTATTATGAAAAGAACATATCCTTCGCCCATAAATGTCTCCAAATAAATCATTACATGCAAAAGTAAAAAACAAAGTTGGTTTATTTACATCAATTTGAAGAAGAAACAAACATGAGTATGATAAGACTTGTCTCTCTATCAATAGCTAGGCCATTTTCAAAACTCTTAGAGAATTTATTCTATTTTTTTAATATTGGCTGATTAGTTCTCTGTTTCAGTACTGACTAACACAATACTGAATTGCCTTTCATTGAACTAATAAAGGTGTTATTTATAATTTCATGGTTATCTTGCTTATCTGGATTCTATTCCATGCTGCATGCAACTTATACAGGAATATACACGTAAATAACATCATGACCACATGTGAACTCCCTACTTATTTATTAGGCACCCCATGTTCATCTATAGACAGACCAGTTATATTTAGATCTCAAAGTGCCCTCAAGTTGTAAGGTATTTTGATATTTCTTTTCTTGGCTTTGTAAATCCTTTCATAAACAATTAATCTGTAACAGTTCAGTCCTGAAATTTTTCTCCAATGTTTTACCTTTTTTATTTGGGGTAGTTTCTTTGAAGTTCAGCACTATGAGGATTTGGCAAATGAATAACAGTTATGGATTACCTGTAAACTTGGCATATGAATGCATGGAAAATTAAAAAACTAACTCAATACATTCAAGGAAAGTAAGTGAAAAGAAAACCCTCTGAAACCTGATGGTCTGCAAACATTTCACAAAACTCTATTGAATATATTACCAGTTATACATGCAATCTAAAGTAGGTTTCTATTTACTTTAGTTGATTTATTTTGTGAATTTAGTATCTTCACATTAAAAATGAAACACTGCTCTTACCAATTAAGAAAAATGAAATATTAATACTCACTGTGATCAGTCATTGTTTTCATGCTGATCTGATATAATACTCATATGCATAGAGTCCTGATAAATATATAAGTACAATACATTGGAAATAAAAAATCTATTAATACCAAATGGACCTCTTTAAAACTTCTAAACTCTCTTTTGCTTAACACTTCATCCAACCAGTGCTCAGTGTGACAAATCTTATATTCAATATAAAAATGAAAAGTATTTCTGTAAAACAAAACTCAGGAGCTTGGGTCTATCAGATTAGATAGTTGCATCATGTTTGCTTTTGCACTGTTGTATTCTTTTTCCCACTAAATTCTAAGAAGATTGGTCATGAACTGCAGGATGTTGTCTCCGAATATGAAACATAAAGTAGCTTCTATGTTTGTCGCAAGCAGTAAAATTAGTATATAATTTGTTTATAGTCTTGACTTCTCACAGACTCCAATGTTGAGAACAAGGGCCAAGGCATACAATCATGCATGTACTAATTCATACACTGAAATATGCAGTATTGGTTCTATGTAAAACCAATAGTGAGAAAGGAATTTTTTCAAGTGTGCTCAAGAGCGTTAACTAGATAACAAGTGCATTAGGAAACTTGGTTTTGTAATTGTGAGATTTTTGAAATATGTCCTATTCAATTAGAATGATAAGATAAAACTTTCAAGAAGTTCAGTTCATAACCTACCGTCCCACCTACAGTAGCATCAGGAGTATGGAAGAAGCTCATTAAGTTGCCACAAACTCCTCCAAGGAAGTATATCATGCAAAATGCAAACGATCCATAAGCTGTATCAACCAGGGGTCCGAATGTGAGAAGTGCCCAGGAACTAAAAGCAATATGCAACAATCCTGAATGCTGCAACAAAAAAATCCCACAGTGATCATGATCAGTTAAAATAAAAAGCCCCCAAAGTGTTAAGTAATTATGAAATCAAGAGTGCAAAAACAACAGATACTGAATTACTCAATAAAATTTACTGTCTTTCGTTTCATTGTGCAGGTTTGAACCTACGTCCCCTGTATGTTGATTGTATCAAAATTCTAATTTTATACTAGACCCTCCTGAGTCCCAAGTATGCCCTTTACAATGGCCAATGGCATGACTGGGTTATATGTTCATTGTTGATCTCTCTCTCTCTCTCTCTCATGGATCTCAACTTGGAATGAGAGTGGGTGTGAACCTCCCTTACTCTTCTCACTGCTGGCTAGGGTTTCTTCTTGGCCGTTTTTATAAATTTATAAATTGTTTCAATCCCCTCTAGGAACACATATGAACTAGCTCTTAAGAATGCTAAGTTGCAAGAAATGCCTAGAATAACCACGTACTAGTCACAGAAACACAAACTGGTACAAAACGGCTTGGAAACACCGATGACCATGCCATACAACGTTTCTCAATTTGGAAACATCATACGGTACAACCGACAACGTTTCCAAGCCATTTTAGCTAAAACAAGTTGTGTTTCCACAATTTTTTGTTGGTTTGTGGGCCTGTCCAAGCACCCATGAAGGCGTGGGACTCTTAGATAGCTTAAAAACATTTAATTAATAACTAACGAATGCGTCTAATAACTCTACAAACTTAATTAACTGATTTTTACATTCATTTGAGAAAAAAAAAATTAAATTCTCTAGAAACTTTAACAGCCTCTTTTTTTCTATAAGAAAGCACTTCACTTGTTCCTCACACTTTCTTCAGCAAGAAGAGCTTCCTACATCAGTAGAAAGCATTTTACTGGTGTTTTGGAGCATTGGGAGCAAGCTTTGGTGCATTTCCAACAAGAAAACAATTGTGGGCAGCAAGAAGAAGGGTGTGGGCAGCAAGAAGAAGGGTGTGGGCGGCAGATTTATTTGTTGAACAGATTTTTTTACTATTTTTGCAGCATTCATGGTTTTTCATAGTGTCATTTATAAAGCCCCTATAGCTCCTCAAGAAAGCAAGCAGCAAGAATACTATCCTCTTTGGAAGTATGCTGCCAAGCTCAAGCAAATCGGTTCTAACGTCCCCTAACCCAGTCGAGGAACATTACGGAGCAGAGTACTCATAAATAGAAAGCATTTTACTGGTGTTTTGGAGCATTGGGAGCAAGCTTTGGTGCATTTCCAACAAGAAAACAATTGTGGGCAGCAAGAAGAAGGGTGTGGGCAGTAGATTTATTTGTTGAACAGATTTATTTACTATTTTTGCAGCATTCATGGTTTTTCATAGTGTCATTTATAAAGCCCCTATAGCTCCTCAAGAAAGCAAGCAGCAAGAATACTATCCTCTTTGGAAGTATGCTGCCAAGCTCAAGCAAATCGGTTCTAACGTCCCCCAACCCAGTCGAGGAACATTACGGAGCAGAGTACTCATAAATAAAATTTCTGCGATCTAATTAATTTCCTGTAGCTTCCAGCGACAATTTACAACCAGTTTTAGCTATTGTTTGTTACCATTAATTAAATGCAACTACAACAATCTAAACAGTCATGAAATGCAGCTAATAACTCCATTACAACAACATATAAATTTGCTCTCATACTCAGAGTAAAACACATCAATTAAACACATAATACATCAACACAACAAGATAAAACACTTATCTTATAAAAAAGTTTGTGCAACCAGCTGCTTGGGACGAACTTTCCACCCAACCATACACCTATTGTTCCAAATCTCAATAACCAGTCAGTCACCCCCGAGCTGAGACTAGTAATCCACAAAAGAGGGTGGTCTCTCACTGTCCACTCACAGCTTAGAAAA
>ML812958.1:0-14704 GCA_009831015.1 Picea engelmannii | reverse complement strand
TGTCTTCTAATCTCACTGCTCTCATATCAAATGGTGTACTCCCATTTATACATTATCTCTATATCAATGTGTGTGTGCTTGTGTATCTTAAGCATATTTTATACAAAGAAAAAAATTAAAATGTCAAAGGATGCTTACATTAGATAAGAGTTGTAGGATACATCAGTTGAAGAAACAGGCCCATCAAGTATATCTTTATTGTCTTCCGCCAACTTAGAAGTCACTTCAGACTCTAAATCCTTTATCCACTCATCAACCACCTCAGACCCTAAGTCTAAGTCCTTTATCATCTTGTTCACAATACCGAAAAACTCTCTAGTTGATTCAGCTTCCTTAGTTGTTAAATTGTTTCTAGTTTTATCACTTCTATTAGTCTCTGGGATATCATCTTTTTGAGCATCTTGTCGTCCTGCATTTAAGAGTTAGATATTAGAATCCTGAACGATGTTAAAAGCGCCATTCTGAATTTCCATCCAAAAAAGAAGCCTTGCGCATTTTAAGAACATTCAAATTTGATGAGAGACATTCTTCCATAAGACCATCTAATTTTAAACAAAAGATAATCTATGTAAAGAGAGAACGTACACAATTAAGATTATTATTTTATTAAACATTTTCAAGCAATATCTTCAGGATAAAAAGATAGTATGATTAATCTAATTTGATGCTAAATAAAAGCATGCCTACTTCTGTAGACATCTCATTATATGACAAATTATAGACATTAAAAAAATCTCTAGCTAATAATATTTATTTTAGGTGTTGGAATATTGTTTTTAAATATAATAAATGACACTTTAAAATGGCATGATTGAAAATTCAAAGCATTTTTACATACACCATTATAAGCTTGGAGGACAGGTGTCAAGTCTGGACTCTAAACTAATACAATGGAAGCATGATATTCCAAGGAAACGAAAGCAGATAACTTGAATGTAACAGACAAACTGAAAGATAAGTTGCAAGAAACGTGGCCCCCTCCATTTCCACTACCCAAATTGCCCCGAAACATGGAAACTTGTTTCAAATGGCATTGAAATGCCTTGAAACGTTTTGGACGGCATTTCACGATTTGGAAATGTCATTTGAAACACAGACCTCTATTTTGGGCACATTTCGGGCCTACAAATTCAATTAAACGGTCACCAAGAACCCTGAAAAGCACACAAAAAAAATCATCCCTGTTTTAGAATTTGTCATTAACTTTTAATCTTAATTCTGGATGTTTGGTGATGGAATCAGATCCATCAGACTTCACACAAAGAACATGGAAATTAGGCTGCTATTCAGTTTTCAGCACACTTATACTTTTCCAGCATTTCAGAGAATTCCCGAACCCCTTCCTCCTGCACCCCTTGAGCTAGGAATTTAGTGATTTTAAGATATAAACCTAGAATGGGAATAGGCTGCTCCATGGTGCCATTTAATGGAAACCTATATGACATCCAATGCTGCCTGTGCCATCTGATTCAAAACATCAAATGGCAGCAGCTGTTGAAGCCATTCACCGAGAGAAAATCAAAGTTCAGATCTTTAGACTGGTTGAGTCAACTAAGGAGCCAGATTGCAAATGAGCTGTGTCTTCATTTGGTTATAGTAGTTCCAGTTCTGACTACTATGCTATTAACCCTTAAACAATGATGAATTCATGTAGAAAAATAATCACTGAGAAACCTATGCAAGAGAAGCAATGCCAACAAATTCTTAAGAAAAAACAAAAAGAAACAATAGCACATACACAGTGCACGAGGGATTTACCCTAGAAACCCTTGATAGGAAAACCAACAAACTCAGAGCCGCACAAATTTTTCATTTTATTTAAAAAACAGTTCACAATACAATATATAACAACATCATTCAACCCTAATCCACTAAGCAGTATTAGAATACAACAGGTATAAAACCATGGGCCAAAAACCACCCAAACCCCATAACAGACCCAAAAAAGTTTCTTGGGGGCTCCCACCCACAAACTCCCATACCCCCTAGTCACTAGAAGAGTGTTGCTCCCACCCACCAGTGCACGAGGGATTTTGCTGAGAATAGGAGGAACTTCACCAAGCAGAAAATTGTGGGCTTGTGTTTCAGTTGAGAGGGTCAATGGCCACTAGTTTGAGAGTTGAGGACAGGTTGGATGGAGCTGCTAATTTCAGCTCATGGAAGGAGAGGATTGTGTTGCTTCTGCAACAGTGTGAGTTGTGAGATATTGTGGAGAACTCACAAACGAATCTCGTGACGGTGCCTACGGATGCTACTCTTTTGGCAGCCTACACCAAAAAGAACATAAAGGCCAAAAGAATTATCCTTGATGCCATTAAGGCCCATGTGATTCCACATGTGACCGGGAAGACCAATGCCTATGAGATGTGGTAATCCTTAACCAAACTATACCAGAGTTCTAATGAAAATCGGAAAATGGTATTGAGGGAGAAACTGAAGAGCATTAAAATGACCAAGACTGAAAGTGTTGCCACCTATCTTACCAAGCTTACTCAGATGAGGGATGAACTTGGTCCTGTTGGGGAGGTTGTTGCTGACAATGAACTTGTGAGGACTACTTTGAATGGGATAACCAATCAATAGGTTGTCTTTGTTGAGGGCATTGTGGCAAGGGAAAATCTTCCTAAGTGGGACCGTCTTTGGGATGACTTCATTCAGAAGGAAACTCGAAGAGGCTATGTGCATGGGAGTTCATCTACAAGTAATGAAGAGGAGAATGTGGCGCTTGTAGCTAAAGGCAAGAACAAGTCCAAGAAGGGTTCCAAAGGAGGGAACAAGCAGAAAGGTGAAGGATGAAAGACATGAGCAAAGTGAAGTGCTTTGCTTGTCATAAGTTTGGGCACTATGCTGGATAGTGTCCTAACAAGAAGAAGAAGCAGGTTGCAGCTTCAGCTGATGTGGAGGAGTTTACCCACAAGTTCGAGAAGGAGTATTCATTGTTGGTGTGTCTTTCTTCTAGAGCATCATCTACCAGTATTTGGTACATTGATAGCGATGTCTCCCGCCATATGTCACGTGTTCATGAGTACTTCATTGATCTTATAGAGATTGGAGATCTTGAGGTGGTGCTTGGAGATGACTCAGTGGTCAAGGCAATTGATAGTGGGACAATATCATTTTAGAGGGAGACTCCACCTCCCATGTTGAGGGATGTCCTATATGTTCCAGGCTTGAAGAAGAACTTGGTGTCAGTTTCCACTATTGAGCATAGTGTTGAATTTTCGTCTCAAGCAGTCAATTAGATTAGTGTTCTTTTACTTTTAAACCATTAGCACAATAACTGCATATAAAGGATCACTGAAAGAATAACATTCACAGCATACACAAGATTTACCCTGGGAAAACCCCTTAAGGGGAAAAACCCAGCAAACTTCCTCAATAAAGATTCACCAACCAAGAACAATGCCTCTCTCCAAGAGAGAACTAACAAAGAAGAAGATCCTCCTCAAACTCTTCACTAGGGAAGAGTAGCGCACCACTTAACCAAGACCCAAGAGACAAACCAAGAACCTCCACAACGTCACCTCCTAGCGGCAGTAGCTTCTCCCTCTAAGACTTGTGCACTCCTCCTCTTTAGCCACAGAACTTGTGTTGGGAGTGTGTTCAAATGAGGCACTATCCTCCCTTATAAATAGTAGTTTGGCCAGCCTAAATTAGGTCTAGGCTGACCTGTCAATTTACCCTTTTATTTTTCATTTTACATGTCAAAGCACAATAGGGTCGACTTTGACAAAGGCACAATAGGGCCATCTTAACAAATATAATATAATAATATTCTTTAGGGTTTTGTCTTGGTCAAATACAATAAGGATATCTTCTGAAGCTACTCAAGCTTCAACACTCCCTCTTAGAAAGGAAGGTATTCTTCTCGTCACAATCATCATCATTGCTTTTGCGTTTCTGTACACCTGGTCATTGTCTTGTTGTCAATCACGTATCTATATATCATAGGAAGTTCTGCACTTTTATTGGAGTAGCATACCAGCCTGCATTGGAGTAGCATACCAACCTGTATTGGGGTTAACATACCAGCCTGATTGAAGTAGCATACCAACCTGCGTTGGGGTAGTATACCATCCTACGTTGGAGTACCAACCTACGTTGGGGTAGCATACCAGCCTGCATTGGAGTAACAACCTGCGCTGGGGTAGCATACCAGCCTGCGTTGGGGTAGCATACTAGCCTGCGTTGGAGTACTAGCATGCGCTGGGGTAACATACCAGCCTGCGTTGGAGTACCAACCTGTGCTAGGGTAGCTCCCACTACTGGGGATCTCATCACTTCCCTCTACTGGGGAACACATCACTACCCGCTTCTGGGGAACTCATCACTTCTCGCTACTGGGGAACACATCACTCCCTCTCACGAGGGAAAATCCTTCTGGACCACACCAAGCTTGTCTATGAAGTATTCGAACTTCACTCTTGACAGAGGCTTAGTCAACGCGTCTGCTACCTGCTCATCAGTAGGAACATACTGGAGCTTTACTGCTCCCTTCTGTATCATCTCTCAGATATAATGGTACTTTATCTCGATATGCTTGGATTTGTCATGACACACTGGGTTCTCTGACAACTTCATCCAACTCTGGTTGTCATAAAGGATACAGGTCTCCTCCAACTCGAGATCAAACAATTATGCAATCAACTTTTGAAGCCACATTGCTTCGCCACAAGCTGACCATGTTGCCACATACTCTGTCTCTACGGAACTGAGTGTCATACTATGTTGCTTCCTACTGAGCCACGAGATCACAGTTGATCCCAAACTAGAGCAACATCCAGATGTACTTTTTCGGTCCGTGACACTGCCTCCCCAATCTGAATTTGTGTAGCCCTTGCAGTCTTATCTCGCGATCCGAGATATATTTGAGTCCATAATCAATTGTACCTTATCACATGTTTTTCCACAATCAAGTGAACATGTCTAGGCTTAATATGTTCACCGTAAAACATATATTTGTCCTCATGTTCGTCAAATATATCAACAAACCAAATTTTCACATCAAATTGTACCAAATCGATACACTTGCTCAGTTGCAACTCAATCTGCTCAATCATGTGTTGGCTCTATGTGCTTTTCGCAAAGCACTATCTGTCTCACTGTCTGAGAGTATGTCCTCTACTCTCTCTGCAACTGTTCCTTCTGGAACTGGAACTCTGCACCTGTAGCTGCTTTTTCTGAAACTGAGAATGACTGCTCCGTTCTCACTGTAGTTGTTTAACTCTGAGAGTAGCTCCTCTACTCCATCATGATAACAGATTCAGTTGCTCCTTTTGAATCTCATACTGCATCAACCTCTTTTAATGGATCATGGTTGTTTTATATATACTTCTTCTAATTACTGGAGCAAGTGTCTTGTCATAGTCTTCTCCCTCTTGCTGGGAGAATCCTCTGGACACAAATCAACCTTTGTACATCTCTATGAATGGTCCTGGGGAGGTTGTTCCTCCTTACTGGATCGTGAGGGTTGACTCCCTCTAAACTCTAGCTCCTTCTGAGCTGGTACTTGGTGGGCTCGTCTGCCTCACCACTAGTGGAGCCATCTTCTCCTCATGATATGGCTCGTCAATGCTATATGGATTTGCATCTTGCAAAGTGTCATGGGACCATGCTAGTCTCTTCCTGGTTACTGCAATGATTTTGGGTAGGCCCTTCTGGCTCTACTAACTCTTCCTGATGATCTGAAGAGTGATCAACTGCACCAAAGGGATTTGTTCGGTCATCTTTGGAGCCTTCTACTCCTTAAAATCAATCTCCATATGAGATACTCTGTATCTCGCAACAGTACCCTTCTTCGTCTTCTTCTTCTTTGGTACATGGATGTATACAGTCGTGTATACAACTTCTTATCTGGATAGTCTGCTCCATGTCTCAAACTAGAGATTATCTAATATGTTGTCTCTTGCAACCGTCACTATTGCTTCCCTCAGGGTTATCACCTGTGACCTGCCCGGAACAAGAACTACAAGGGAGAAATAGTAGACAAGAATAATACTCTTTATAATAATAATAAAAACAATAGTGAGAACAATCGTCACAGTAGCTCCTTCGGAGCTATCACTTGTTACATGCCTGGAACAAGAGCCAAAAATAAGAAATACAATAATAAGAAATGAGAGCAACCTAGAACCTATCCTCAAGAATGAGTGTTGTTGCTTTTCTTCCGAGTCTCCTTCACTCAAGATGACAAGTATTCTCTTCAACCTATCCTCTGTACTAAGATAATATGCTTTCTTAAAAGAGATCTGAGTTAGAGAATAAACTCTATAATCTCAACCTTAATCAATCTAATACTTTGACTTTAATTTTGACCAATTGTTAGTATGATAGTCATAACTTCAATAGATCAAAATACAACCTAGATGTTCATAAGATCACAATAATGCCATAACAAATAGAGGCATATCAAAATAATCAAACCTGGGGTGCATTGTTCCTCTGAATGTGTTGGATCTGAGATCCTTTTGGATCTACGATTGTTGTTTGGACAAAAGATTCCATCTCCTCCAAATACCCTTAAGATAATGATACAGTTTAAGCATATGTAAGTACATACCTCCGACAGTATCAACAGGTAGTGGCACCATCCAACAACAGTGGAAATCAATAACAAACCTTTAAAATTCAAAGGTGCTCCAACTTGTGATCTAAAAGTAGCTGGAGATTTGCTAGGGTAAGGCACACTACGACGATCAAAAATCAGTCCCAACACTTCACAAAAAAAAACTTTCACTACAACTGGTGTTGCAACTGGCACTATAACTGGTGAAGCAACTGGCAAGAAGGAACTGGCACTGCAACTGCAACTGATACTGCAACTGCAACCGGTACTACAAACCTAGGGTTTTATGAGGAAACCCTAATTTCTTAAACTTCAAATTTTGGAATTATGATCCAAGGACTAGAAGTGCCCTCCTAGGGTGAGCTCCTAGATGGTCTTACTCTGCCCAACGTCCTCCAGCAAGGTGGATGACATCACCTTTTAGGGTTTATGCAGAAACCCTAATTTCTAAAACTTGTCCAAAACTTAAAATTGTTCCAGGGAAAAGGTGTGTGGAGGTTAGAAGAGTCTTCCTATGCTCTTAGCTTCTTCAGGGAGTTCTTTTGTACTGTGAAAATGCCTTCTTTCAAGCCCGCTTTGATACCATGTTGAATTTTTGTCTTAAGCAATCAATTAGATTAGTGTTCTTTTACTTTTAAACCATTAGCACAATAACTGCATATAAAGGATCACTAAAAGAATAACATTTACAGCATACACAAGATTTACCCTGGGAAAACCCCCCAAGGGGAAAAACCTAGCAAACTTCCTCAATATAGATTCACCAACCAAGAACAATGCCTCTCCAAGAGAGAACTAACAAAGCAGAAGATCCTCCTCAAACCCTTGACTAGGGAAGAGTAGTGCACCACTTAACCAAGATATACCCAAGAGAGAAGCGCACCACAACATCACCTCCTAGTTGCAATAGCTTCTCCCTCTAAGACTTGTGCACTCCACTTCTTTAGCCACAGAACTTGTGTTGTGAGTGTGTTCAAATGAGGCACTAGCCTCCCTTATAAATAGTAGTTTAGGAAACCTAAAATTAGTTCTGGGCCGACCTGTCAATTTACCCTTTTATTTTTTATTTTTCATTTTACTTTTCAAGGCACAATATCGTCGACTTTTACAAAGGCACAATAGGGTCGTCTTAACAAATACAATATAATAATATTCTTTAAGGTTTTGTCTTGGTCAATACAATAAGTATATCTTCCGAAGCTACTCAAACTTCAATAGATAGGGGATATGAGGTATTGTTTCGTGATGGGCATGTGCTCTTGTATCCTAAGGGATCCAATATCACTTCGACCAAAGTGATTGGGATCCGGCATGAGAAGTTGTACAAGCTCATGTGTCATCCTGCTAGAGCATTGATACATAGTACCAGCAGCAGTGCCCTTTGTGACTTATGGCATAGGAGGATGGCCCATTTGCACCATGGGGCTCTGAGGATCTTGAGAGAGATTGTGACTGGAGTGCCACAGTTCAATATAGAGCACCAAGAGGTGTGCAAGGGGTGTGCTCTTGGGAAGTACGCCAAGACTTCTTTTCCAAGCAGTGACAGCAGAGTAGCAGGTATTCTTGATCTGATTCATACCGATGTATGTGGTCCTATGTCTTCTGCCTTTTTGACTAGTTTTTTGTATTATGTCACTTTCATTGATGACTTCTCTCGGAAGTCTTGGATTTTCTTCATGAAGATCAAAGGACAGGTCTTCCAATGGTTCCAAGAGTTAAAAGCTCTTGTGGAGAACCAAACTGGGAAGAAGATCAAAGTGTTGAGATCTGATAATGCGGGTGAGTATACCTATAATGAGTTCAATGACTTTTGTGCTAGGGAGGGCATTAAGAGAGAAGTGACAATTCCTTACAACCCACAGCAGAATGGGGTTGCTGAGAGGAAGAACAGGGCTAATGTTGGGCTGCGAGAGCCATGTTACATGATCAAGGGCTACCACTGTTTCTTTGGGGCTAGAGGCTTGCAACACTCCAGTTTATCTGAAGAATCGAAATCCACATAAATTCTTGGGGGATAAGACTCCTGAGGAGGCTTTCTCTAGGAAGAAGCCTGAGGTGGGGCACTTTAGGATCTTTGGGTGCCTTACTTATTCACATGTCCCTTCTAAAAAGAGGACAAAGCTAGAGCCCACGACAGAGAAGGGCATCTTTGTTGGGTATAGCGAGACCTCGAAGGCTTTCTGCATATACATTCCCTCTTTGAGGAAGACAATTGCGCGATGGGATGTGAGATTTGAGGAGGATAGAACCTTCTAGAGGTCACGAGATATGCAGCAGAGGGAGCAGTCAGCTCCTCAAACATAGGTGAGTCCTTAACAGAGCATAGTGACACAAAGTTCAGGACCACTTGCTTTAGGGACTACTAGTCCACAGGTGACAGCGTTACAAGTTACTGATCCTCGAGTTATTGGTTCATAGGGTACTGTTTCTCAGTCTACTAGTTCACAGACAACCTCAGGATCATCTTCAGGTACACAGTCTTCAGGTGGTGGGATTGAGGAGGAGTCCCCTCCACATGGTGCTACTTCAGAGAAGAGGAAGCCCAAGTAGCTTCAGGACACTTTGCAGGAAGCACAGGGTTCAGTGGGGAATCCCAGGCAGGCTGTGAGGGAGAATAAACCACTTGAGAGGTTCTGTAGCTATCTTGCGATGGTGAGTAGCATCAGAGAGTCTGAGCCTTCCACTTTTGAGGAGGCAGCAAGTCAGCAGGGCTAGAAGGATGACATGGTGGAAGAGTACAATTCCATCATGAAGAATGATGTTTGGGAGGTGCTTTCAAGAACTGAGGGGAAGTCGGTGCTGACTTCCAGGTGGCTCTACCAGATCAAGTATGTTGTTGATGGCAGCATTGAGAAGTTCAAAGCTCAGTTTGTGGCTCTAGGGTTCTCATAGGTAGAGGGAGTTGACTATGATGATACCTTCGTTCCAGTTTCCAGATATACCTCGATCAAGGTAGTGATCTCTATTGCAGCAAAGATGGGTTGGAAGATCCATCAAATGGATGTGAAGACCGCATTTTTGAATGGTCTTATAGAGGAGGAGTTGTACATTGAGCATCTTTAGGGCTTTGAGTTGCATGGGAGAGATTCTCATGTGTGCAGACTGAAGAAGGCATTGTATGGGCTGAAGCAAGCTCCTAGAGCTTGGTATTCCAGGATATATACATACTTGCAGCAAATGGGTTTCGAGATGAGTGAGGCGGATCCCAACCTGTATTACATTGTGGTTGGAGAGGATCCTTTCAATCTTGTGCTATATGTGGATGACCTCTTCATTACAAGGGTCGAGAGACTCATAGTTGGTTGCAAGGAGAGTGTTGCTTCAGAGTTCAAGATGAAAAACATTGGTCCGATGCACTACTTCTTGGGATTGGAGATTTGGCAGGAGCCTGGACACATCTTTCCGGGACAGGGCAGATATGTTGTTGATATTCTGAAGAGATTTTGGATGGAGGACTGTAGGCCCATGTCCACTCCTATGATAACCAACTGGAAGAAACTTCATTCTTCTGATTCAGAGTTGGCTGATCCCACGTTGTATTGTCAGTTGATTGGTTCACTGATGTATCAAGTCAACACTAGACCAGATCTTTGTTTTGTTGTCAACTCACTTAGTCAGTTTATGGTGGAGCCTTGGAAAGTACACTGGGTGGTAGCAAAACATGTGCTCAGGTACCTTAAGGGTACGGTGGATTATGGCCTGAACTATGAGAGAGGGGATGGAGTTAGATTGATTAGCTATGTTGTTGCCTTATACACACCTGGGAGACGTGAAAGAAATCTTCAATCCACTCGATGTGTCCTTGGGGCCAAGTGAGAGTTAAGGTGTTGTCACCTAATCCTCAATTCCTTTGTCTAGGCCAACTCCTAGCGAAGCCAATGGCGGTAGTCCCTAACAAAAATATTATGGCTTGAACTAAGCTAAGTACAAAAAATTAAATCTAGGAGTTTATTATTCATTCAACAATCAACCATAAATTGAAATACACATAACCAATTATTCATCCACGATATAACATCAAGCATATACTTGCATAAAAAGGATACTMAGGTACGTTTGTTAGATGCAAGTAATATTATATTTGCTTCAAACATGATATCCAATATGTAAAAAGGAAGCATGTGGCTTTGYTGAGTGTAAAATGAGACCAATGCCTTAAAGTGAATCGTGGGCAATGTAGTTCGTGTGTTTTATTAAGATAAATTGATGTTGAATTAGTGAAATGGTTTGGGCCTCCTTGGAGGTTACCTCTTTGTTTGAAAAATTGCGGAGAGCTTTACCGAAACCCAATGGTCTCACCAGTAAAACTCACTCAAAGTGTTGGATGTCCAAAACGGGTGGGAAGCCAAGTCCCGAGAGGGCCCGCCTTACTTCGCAGGTCACTTCAAGGCGTTTTCCCGCGCATTAAGCTAACTACTCTAGAGATTGTCCTAATTAAACTATCAACCACTGACCAGCACAGCGTGTATGAAACTTACTTCCAGCAGATCGAAACTAGCTCACAACTGGAAGAGTCGGGAACCGCACTGAGAGCTGAGGGGAATTTGTTTATTTTAAACTGGAAATAAAATACTGAAATAAAATGTGAGACTAATTACTAATCCACATTAACCAAGCCTCTTTCGAGGAGCTGAGGGAATGGTTTATTTCCAACTTGAAATTGCAAGAAAGTAAAGCTAATCTAGAAATTAGTGTTCTACTTTGCAAAAGGAAATCTAATCTAGATTGATTACAGTGCTTTGTGATGAATTGAAAAATTACTTTAGCTTATCTTTAGTTATGAAAATTAAATCTAAGCTATAATTGCAAAAAATTGACACCACCACCGAAAACACCGTTCCCCCAGGGGGGATGAAAAGTGAGAGCATGTAGCCCCACTGATTTTATTAAGGAAACTGCACAAAACTTTAAGGAAGTGACTTCTGACCATTCATTAGGGGGGTCACAAGTCTTTACAATGTTTTACAAATGTTTATTTTGTAAAGGGGTGCTCCCGAGGGTCCCAGATGCTATTAATCCGCCCAAAACGGACAGAATTTCCTCTAATTTGTTCGTCAACCTACACAAAACAGTGAACAAACAACAACAAAAGATGCCCAAAAACACTTTGGAAGTGTCTTGGGTTATTGGTAGGAAAGCCCCAAAATTTGACCAAGTAAAATTAGCAAAATTTAGCAAAATGAACTAAGAAGAGCAAACTGAAGGGCTTGTCTCCTTAGGGTCTTCTTTTGTTGTTTTAAAACAGCAATACAAAGGCACTTTAATTACCAGATATGAAGTTAAAAGATCTTTTAGCAATTCAACTTTCATCCTTTTAAAAATTTAGAAGTAAACTACTTGCAAACAATTGACGTTTCTTGAGCTAGATCTAGTTTAAGATTATGAATTGAAACATAAACTCTAGATCTAATCCTTTAAACCAACTTACTAACTTAGATAAGAAGGATTTGAAATCTGATATATATTTAAGATAAAGTAAGGAACTAGTAACCCAAAAGATTTTAGATTTCTTTGAGAAAGGAGAAAGAGAACAAGCTTGTGCTTGGAATATCCTTGGGCAATTGGACTCTTCCTGTTATGTAAGAGGGGCTATTGTCTTTCTTAAATCTTGAAGATGAAGAGGATGCAAGCAAGCTCCACCTCCGTTCAAGTATGAGACCCTACAAGCTTCAACACACTTACAAACAAACGTCAAATAGTAGTATCATTTACATATGAAATCTAGAAAGCATGTTAATCAAGCAAGAAAACATGAATTCTTTGATTACATACGAGAATTAACAAGATTTAAAATGCAAGCAAGCTTAGTAAGTCTTGTTAAAAGAAAGATAATTGATCTAAGAATCAAACAAGTTTAATAGATCAAAGCTACAATCTAATCAATTGAAAGAAATGCATCAAAACAATCTCACCTCATAAACTGGTACAAGACAATGAGCATCCACACATGAGATCCACACCAAATTTGCCTCCAAAGCCTTTCTTTATTCCAATATAGAATGATAGTACAATAACAATGATACACAAGTGACTCTTCCAAGAGCTCCAACTAAAATGCAATGGGAGAGCACGCTTCAATATATAGCAAAGGGTGAGGAGATGGGAGATGAGGAGGGCGCACCACTTGGAAGGGAAACTCATGCCAAGTGTGGGAATGTGGCTGCCACCTATCCCACACATCCTCCAACTCGCCACCTCTCAAGTTTGAAGAGATATGGGTGCGCCACCTCTCAAGAGGTTGGCTGCCCACATGAGAATGTGCCACCTCTCAAGAGGGGCGCACCTCCTAATTTGGCACATGCTTAAATCAACTCTTACATGCCCCACTTAATAGCTTTGACCAATGGGGTTCCTCTTCATGCTGCCACATAGTCTTTTGAGGCTTTATTTCGTCTCCAACATGTCTCCACATGTTTCCTTCATTTGTGCCCTTGCTGATTTTTTATGATTTTATTTGACTTTTTTGGGTTTTGTGAGCAAAAATGACTTTTAAGTGATTAAAATCACTACTTTTGATCAATTAAATGGGTACTTAGGTAATATGAGTGCTCTAGGTCCAAAAATGAGCATCCCCGTGACATATTAAGTCCCCTAGTACCACTTTTTTAATACATCTTTATTTTTTAATTAAAAATTGTCGAATTTTTTAATTAACTGAAAAAATTAAAAAAAAAACTAAGGGGGACTTTGTACATTTCCATAAGACTCTAGGAGAATGTTTAGCATGGTAATATACATTAGACACTAGGCTTAGATCCATGCTCAAACCTAACCATGGGCATATACTCCGGCTCTTGAGGGATTGAGTGAAAAAACTCATAAATTATAAATTGCCTGAAAACGGCAAAATATAATTAGTAAGTAAAAAAAACACTTAAGAGTATAGCTCACGCTTAGGACTTAAGGTGACTAAGACCTTTTACAAGTTCATCATGCAACATCTCTTATTACAATTTTTTATGGAAATGTAAAAGAAAAAGGGTGGTCTTTACGACCGGCTGAACTTCTGAACTCTGAATTTTGAACAATGTTCAAACTTTGGCAGCTCGCTGGAAGTCCATCCTGGTGCAACTTTGATGGATAACATTGGCTCCATATGGGGACGTGTGCTTGATCTTTTATTCTTTAAAGGAAAGCGTACGAGAATCCAGAATCACATGACCTGCATTCACCGAAATTTTATCAATAACATGTCCATATATAAAATCCAATACTAAACATGAGCTGCAGAAATAATATACATGTATATATACAAAAATTTTGAAAGAAATAAATTATGTACAACATTTTACAAATTTAAACTATGTACAAAAATAAACTATGTACAGAAAATAAATGAATTTAAAGTACAGAGGATAGGGTTTAGAAAATATGATACAACAGATGTCCCATGGACATCAGATGACTTCGTTGAAGAAGAGCTTGAGAAGTTGACCATTTACTAGTAGTGGCAACTTCTCACCATCCAATCTGCTTAGAACAAAAGAATTATTTCCAACTACAGCCTGGATAATATAAGGCCCTGCCCATAAGCTATCAAACTTGTCGTGGCTTCCTGGCTTCTCTCTTCGTTTGTCCCATAGGAGGACTATATCACATGCCTGGAAATCCCTTCGTCTTGAGGACTTATCAAAGGTCTTTTTTATCTTTTCCTAATTTTTTATACTTTGATCAAGGGCTTTTCTTCTGTTTCCATCCAACTTGATTATCTGATCAATCCTGTTTTGATGAAAATCTTCGTCTAAGCCACACTTCTGGACAAACTGATACACTGGAAGCTTGAAATGAACTGGCAAAGTGACATCAAGGCCATAAACCAATTCGAAGGGACTCTTCCCTGTTGAACTCTTCTTTGTGATCCTGTCAGCCCAAAGTGCAAACTTGATCTTATTATCCCATGATCTCTTGTTAACCCCCACAGTCTTCTTAACGATTATCATCAAGTTCTTGTTGCTAGACTCCGCATGGCCATTACCTTGGGGATAATAATTTGATGAGTGGGATAATATAATGTCGTATTTAAAACAGAAAGAGGATAATTCTGTAGAACTAAAGGCCTTGGCATTATCAATAGTTATTTTTGCTGGCACACCAAATCTAGTGATAATTTTGTCTTCAAGAAAGTCCATGACCACTTTA
>ML812957.1:138996-156188 GCA_009831015.1 Picea engelmannii | reverse complement strand
TAAGCATATGGTGAGAATATATATAGTTAGCACATATAAAAGAATAATCCAACAATATTCATAAAAAATATGCCCCTGAAATAACAATTCAAATATTTGAAAGACATTAATTGGACGAGAAAAGAGTATTTCTATTCAAATATGATCAGCGGAAGTGTATGAATGACAAAATTTTGTGTCTACATGTCTCAGAACTGAGAAAATAAGTCCCTTCTAGCTGGGCCTCCACCACTTCAATCCTCCACCAAAGCCAACCTCATATAAGAGAGACAATGAGGTTCTCCATCAAAGAGGGAAGAGCTTGGGGGATGAACAATGTGTTCAGACTTAAAAGGACAAAGGGATCCAGACTCAATATGAAGTGAATAATTTCTCTATAGTAACTTTGCTCTCAAAGTTGAATTCTTCTCCCTCTTCCACAGCTTGGATATAGCCCATTTATAGGCTTTAAATGGAACTGAAAGGTCGAGTCAGAACGTTTCCAGTATATGGAAGGTCAAGGATCATGGATCTCGTGACGTGACATGGAAACCCGACACCATTTTTTATTTTTGACACAAAACCTGATGTATGTGGGTTGTAATGGTGCAACCTACGTATACGCATGTTGTATAGTTGTTAGGGTGCACATATGTGGAAAAATATTTTTTTAATCTCTGGGAATTGAAAAAAGGGACTTCAAATATGCATAAGGAAATGGAAAAGGCCTTCTGAGAAAGTTGCATGGGGTGAGTAAAATATTTCTATAACACCTGGTGCCTACCAGATAGTATAAATAAGAGTGGGAGGTGCCTCATTAGCTCACTCATGCAAGTCACTCAACAAGTGCACAAGTTTGGAGATAGATGCAGTTGGGAGAAGAAGAAAGAGAGAAGCACATTGCTCAGTCTTGGTTATTCTATAGTGTTTGGTATTTTATCTTGGCATTGTATTGGCAATCTATATTAAGGAATTTTTTGTTGGGTTTTCTTCCCCATGAGGGTTTCTGAGGATAAATGTTGTGTATCTTGTGATTGTGTTTCTCTCAGTGATCCTACATATGCTATTGTTATCTAGTAAATTCAAAAGAACTTAATAATAGCTCTAAAAAATTAACATGGGATCAGAGCTAAGATGAAGAGAGCACCTTTCACTGGATAATAAAAAATGTCATTGTTATCGTACAAGAAAATTAGGGCTTTTTGGTGGAGAAGAATTTCAGCCTAAAAACCACTTAGGGAAGTGTGCCCTAGCCTAGTGAACTTATTGGCAGCTTGAGTGCATCTTTTCTTTGGATAGAAACTCCAGGAAGTGAAACCCTAGTTTTTGGTTGGTACCAAGAAACCAGTACCAGTACCAGTACCAGAAGTACCAATCCAGATTTTTGCAGGCTCGGTTTCAAGGGGTAAAATTTGGATTTTCTGAAAACTGATTACACCAGCCTACTAGCCTCAGCGAAGTGCACCTCCTAATAATTTCAGATTTAATTTTTGTTCACTTTCATTTTTTGGTCATTTTCCCAGCTACAGGTCAAGATGTCTACAAGCACTAATCTTGTTGACAAGTTAGAAGGTGTGGAAAACTTTTGTGCCTGGAAGTATAGAATTTCACTCATTCTTGAAGAGAATGACCTTACAAAATTCATAAAGGAATATGTACCAAAACCCAAAGAAGATGCAACTAAAGAAAAGTACATGAAGAATATCGTTAGGGCCAAAAGGATCATTGCAGACTCCATTAAATATCACTTGATGCCTCAAGTGGCCTCAAATAATACTCCAAAATAAAATTTTGATGCCCTAACCAAAATGTATGAAGGAAAGAACATCAACCGAAAAATGAATATGAGAACTCAACTCAAAAGTACAAGGATGTAGAAAGGAGAAACAATCCATGACTATTTCTCTAGAATTTCTCAATTCAAGGAACAACTAGAAGAAATTGGAGA
Source organism: Picea engelmannii (assembly GCA_009831015.1). Taxonomy (NCBI): domain Eukaryota; kingdom Viridiplantae; phylum Streptophyta; class Pinopsida; order Pinales; family Pinaceae; genus Picea; species Picea engelmannii. Next base: position 154,261 of record ML812957.1, on the reverse strand, counting down.
CAACCTAGATGAGGATGACTCATAATGATAGCTCTTAATGGTCTCACAATACCTTGTGATTCTTTCATCCAAACTATCTGTGCAAGAAAGGAAAAGCTCCAGTTTGACATTCTTTGGGAAGAATGTGTTCAAGAAGAAGCAAGAGTAGGTAACCGAGAAGAAGTACTATTAAGGGATGAATATCAAGCCCAAGCTTCTCGTGATAAAGGAGTAAAGAAGAAGTCTCACTTCTAGAAGGAGACCCATCAACATAAGGAATCTCACTCCCCAAATATATTCAACCACTCTCATAAAGAATCTCACCTCCAAGGAGATTCAAGAAGTTTTAGAAAGGTGAAAGAAGAGAAAAATATTTCTCCCCTCATCAATGCTACCATTGTGATAATATGGGACATATTGCTAAAACATTTCCAGTCAGAAGGGAAGAATACAAGACGAGAAACAAAAGGCCCCATGCCCATACAGTTGAAGATGAAGATCCACCCACGAAGATGACTAAAGAACATATTGAAAACTATGTTTTATTTTCATCCCTCTTAGGAACTATGTCACCTGGAGAGGACACTTGGCTCATATACAGTGGTGCTTCTAAGCATATGACAGGTCATAGGACATTCTCTCTAGTCTTATAGAAAATATATTTCCCCATAAATTTACACTTGGAGATGATTACCAGTACCCTATAAAAGGAGCGGGAGAGTCCACCTACAAACTTGATTCAGGGACCCCAATGAATATGAAGGATGTACTATTTGTACCAGGTTTGACAAAGAAGTTACTTTCTATCTCAACCTTAGATAATATATTCTTAAGGGTTTCATTTGTAGATGGTGAAGTTCTTATGTGGCCTAAAGGAAAAACCATAGAAGATGCAATTGTCATTGTAACAGAAGAAGGTGGCTTGTATAAGCTAAAATATCACTCAGATGCAACCTTAACTCATTCCACTGAGATACCATGTGAAATTTGGCATAGAATACTAGCTCACATCAACTACAAAGCCTTACCATATGTGATCAAGGTAGTCACAGGTCTACTAGAATTCAAGGTTGATCATGAAGGTGTGTGCAAGGGATGTGGACAAGGAAAGAACATAAATAATCCTTTCCTGAAGAGTGAGACTAAAGATGAAGAAATATTGGAGCTCATCCACTCAGATGTTTGTGGCCCAATGCCATCAACCTCTCTTAGTGGGTATGTATACTATGTGTCTTTTATTGATGATTATTCTTGAAAGACCTAGGTTTACTTCTTGAAATCAAAATATGAAGTGTTTGGAAAATTCAAAGAATTCAAATCCTTGATAGAGAATCTCTCTAAAAGAAAAATCAAGATACTCATATCAGATAATGGAGGAGAATACATCTCAAAATAATTTGTAAGATTTTGCAAAGAAGTCGAAATTAAGAGGGAGATCACCACTCCCTATAATCCTCAGAAAAATTTTGTAGTAGAAAGAAGAATAGAACTATAATGGAAGCAGTGAAGACTATGATCTATGATCAAGATCTTCCAATGTACTTATGGGATGAAGTAGCAAGAACAACAATGTATGTCAAAAATAGGCTATCCCATAGTGCACTTAGATTCAAAACTCCCGAAGAAACGTTCTCTAGAAAGAAGCCAAAAGTAATCCATATGAACATATTTGGTTGTCCAATGTTTGTACACATTTCGAAAGAAAGAAGAACCAAGTTGGACCCTTCAGGAAAGAAGGGAATATTTTTTGGATACTGTGAGGTCTCTAAGGCATTCATAATTTACATACCAGGTTACCATCACATTGAGATCAACAGAGATGTAACCTTTAACGAATATGTATCACTCAAGAAATCAAGGATATGCTAGCTTGAAGAAGTATATGAAGAAGAACTTGTAGCTCCAAGAGTTGCAGAACTAGTGAGGGAAGTCACAGTTTCCCCTGATGAGGAGATTCCATAATATCATGACATGATACAATCTCAAGAACCTCTCCAAATGACGATATTTCACAACATAAATCCATCTTGGGTAAGGGAACTTATTCAAGATGGATAGAAGTATGGTTCCCTAGAAGGAACCATGAGAAAAATCAAGAAACCTAAGCCATTCTCCATTTATATGGCTTTGATGTGTGATATCATAGAGAAGGAGCCTACTTTCTTTGAAGAATCCATTTAGAAGAAAGAATGGGAATATTCCATGATAGAATAATATCAATCCATTATAAAGAATGATGTATGGGAAATAGTTCCCAAGCCGAAGAGAAAAGATGTGGTATATTCCAAATGGTATGCAAGATAAAACATGTTAAATATGGAAGTATTGAAAAAATATAAAGAAATATTTGTAGCTCATGGATTTTCCCAAAAGTAAGGAAATAATTATGAAGAGATGTTTTCTCCTATAGCAAGATACACTTTTATCAGAACAATCATATCTCTTGCAGCCAAGATGAAGTGGAAGTTACACCAGATGGATGTGAAAACATCCTTCTTAAATGGTGTCATTGAAGAAGAAGTGTATATAGAACAACCTCAAGGGTTTGAATTTGAATATAGAAATACACTTGTTTGCAGGTTGAAGAAGGATCTATATGGCTTGAAGCAAGCTCCTAGAGCTTGGTATGGAAGAATTGACAATTTCCCGACAAGCTTGGGATTTACCATGAGTAAAGTTGATTCTAACCTTTACTTCAAGGTTATGAATGATGAGTCAGTTATATTACTATTGTATGTGGATGACCTATTCTTAACTGGAGAAGTAAAGCTCATCATTTATTGTATGAAGAAGCTCGCTACAGAATTTGAGATGAAATACCTAGGCTTGATGCACTATTTCCTAGTTCTCGAAGTTTGGTAGAGCCCAAAGAACATATTCCTTAACCAAGGTAAGTATGCATTTGAAATACTAAAGAGGTTTTATATGTTGAAGTTTAAATCCATGAACACACCCATGGAAACAAATTTGAAGCTCGTGGTTTATACTTTATCATAATTGGTTGATGCTACAATGTACAGACAAATCATTGGATCGTCGATATGATGAATAACAGGCCAACTATATGTTTTTTTGTGAACACCTTGAGTTAGTATCTGGTAGAGCCTAGAAGTGTTCACCTTGTTCTTGCAAAACATGTGATGAGACACCTTAAGGGTATATTGGGCTTTGGTCACTGTTATAATGGATATCATGACTTCAGAATGGTTGGTTATACTAATTCATATTGGGATAGAAGTGTTTATGACAGAAAGAGAACTTCAGGATGTTGTTTCATTATGGGGTTCATCCATGACTTCATGGAAAAATAGGAAGCAATCCAGTATTTCTCTCAACACAGAGGAAGAAAAATACATTGTTTCATGTTCCACCAGTTGTGAATCCATATGGCTTCAGAGTTTGTTGAAATGTCTATTTGATCTGGAGATGGAAACAACCATGATTTTATGTGATAATGAGAGTTTCATAAAGATGACAGAGAACCATGTGTTCCATGACAAGTTGAAGCACATAGAAATCTAGTATCACTACATTTGTGATATGGTGTAGAGGGGAGCTATAAAGCTCCAATATGTTGGCACATATGAGTAGGTTGCAGATGTGTTGACCATGCCTATATCTTGTGTGAAGTTTGAGCACTTCCAAGACAAGCTTGGTGTTGTCTGAAAGGATCTCCCTCGAAAGGGGGAGTGATGTTGATGATACTATAGTATGCTGACCAACAACAGGTAGTTATGTTAGGATTTTATATCCTAGGGGATCGATCATCCCTGGGCAGATCCCGAAGGTCTGGTAAGGATGCTCTGTCAGAGTACTTGTACATGTATATGTCATCTATGGTCAGTAGTGGTAGATCCGTTAGGATTTTATAATCCTATGGAATCTTATGATTCTTGGGAAGATCCTGAATGTCCGATAAGGATGGTCTGTCATAGTACCACATGATACCTTCATTAGGATTTTATATCCTAGGGAATCTTATGATTCCTAGGAAGTTCCCTAGGGATTGTCATATTAACACAAAAAAATTCACCTGCCTCATTATGTTTCTATATGATGATGATGATGTTATCTCAACCTCATGTTGATGATCTTGATGATGTTGTTATCTAAGCCTCGTGTTGATGATGTTGTTATGCCAGCGTCGTGTTGATGATGTTGTTCTAGCCTTGGTCTAATGATGATGTTGTTGATGATGACATATCAGCCTTGTGATGACTATGATGTTATCTCAACCTTGTGTTGATATTGTTATTGTTGGTGATGTTGTATCAGCCTCATGTTGTTATTGATGATTATGTTGTATTAGTGTTATAATAATCGATGTTGATGTAGATGATGATGATTTCATTCCATCTTCATGTTGTGGATGATGAGAAAAAATTCCAATGATTTATAGATATTCCAATCGGTTTTCAAGATGATGATGATGTTGCTTCCCTCTCTCTCCTGATGATGTTTTATTGTAGAATACCCTTCTTGTTAAGGAGGAGTGTTGAAATATTGTAACTGCAAAGAGTATTCTCATTATTATTGAGTTATTATTAAATAGATCAATCCCCTTTTGTGGATTGGTCAAACCCTAATTATATGCTTCTAATTAAGAAGTCGTCCCCCAGACCTAATTAAAGTGGTTTTAGCCACTATTGAAGAGGTCGTCCCTGCCCAGTGGAGAGACATCACCCTAGCGCCTTCCAGCTAGTATAAATAAGAGTGGAAGGCACCTCATTAGCTCACTCACTCAAGTCACTCAACAAGTACACAAGTTTGGAGATAGTTGCGGTTGGGAGAAGAAGGAAGAGAGAGGCGCATTGCTCAGCCTTGGTTATTCTCTAGTGTTTGGTCTTTTATCTTGGCATTGTATTGACAATATATATTAAGGAATGTTTTTCTTGGTTTTCTCCCCCATGAGGGTTTCCCAGGATAAATGTTGTGTATCTTGTGATTGTGTTTCTCTTAGTGATCCTACCTATGCTATTGTTATCTAGTAAATTAAAAATAACTTAATAATAGCTCTAAAAATTTAACAAATTTGACAATGATTTATGTCTTGGTTGGATATACTTTTATCCCTATAAGAGACACATGATGACCAAGCACAATCCCCTCAGTTTGCATCATAAACAATTTTGCATCATTGAGTGCTAGATTTATCTTTAGGCATCTTATTAGAACATTTTCAAAACAATCTCCATACATTGAAAAGTCATCCATATAAACTTCTACACATTCATGTATCAAATAAGAAAAAAATAGCTAATAATTCCCTCTAAAATGTAGCTGGTGCATTACATAATCCAAAGGGTAGTGCTTTGTATGCATGTCCCCCAAGAACATGTGAATGTTGGCTTGTCTCGGTCTTCCAAGGCTATTTTGATATGATTGTAGCCGTTCAATCCATTGAGGAAAGAAAAATATTTCCTTCCTACTAATGTCTCGAGGAATTGGTCTATCAAGGGTAGAGGAAAATAAAATTTTAGAATTACTTTGTTCAATTCTCGATAGTCCATACATATTCACCATTTTTCATTATGTTTGGGTACTAACACCAAGGGGGAAACCCATTGGCTATCTGAGATAGGATAGATAAAGTATAATTTTAGTAATTTTTGGAGGTCCTCTCTCATTATCTATTTTAGGATTGGATTTATCCTTCTTTGTGGTTGTTTAACAAGTTTGACATTCTCCTCTATATAAATATGATGTGTGCAAATATATGGATTGATACCTTGCATATATGTGTAGTCACATGAGAATGCTTTGGAATATTTCTGAAATAATTGAATTAACCATTCATGTTGATATTTTCCCAAAGTATAGTTAATTATTAGACATTTCTCAAGGTAAATTTCAATGAATTTATTGTGAGAATCTGATATTTTGTTTACAGGAAATATAGTTTGAAATAAAGATTGTAAAGAATTCACTATACATTTTTCCTGAAAACTTTGCTCCAAAAGATCATTAGTGGAAATTTGTTGAGAAAATTAAAATTGCTCTATATAATCTGGATTGGAAATGAAATTATTGAGTAAATCTTCATCATTCTCTTCTTTGAAATGTATAACTTGATCAATATTGCAAAGAGAACAAATAGTTTCTTCCTCAAAGTCTATTTCTTCAAACCATTATATTTTTTCCAATTCATTTTTAGATTTGGCAGGTGGATAAAGTTTCACTTGCTTACTTGAATTCCCCTTTGAAATAATCATATTCCCTTATCTATAGATAATGAGAGAATCAATTGTGGCCATCTGATATAAAATTTCAAACGAGTTCTGATACCAACTTGATCTGAAATATCAGCAAAAATCCAATACCAAATCACCCCAAAAATCCTTAGATGTTAATTAGTTCATAAGAAGACACTAAACATCCGACCAGATTTGGAAATGAAGATCGACTTGACTATTTGAAAAAATATTAGGTGAAAATGCTTATTTATCCATAAACTTCATTAACTGATAATAACTTGTGGAAATAATGAGTGACAAAATAGAGAGAAATATAGACAACAAATAACATAACTCATTACATAGTTTTATAACATAGTTCCAAATAGTGAGATCTCTCTATGAATGCTCAAATGCTTGATATAATGATAACTTACAATGGAAAATTTAAAGACACACTTGAATTATGTTACTCCAACCCAGAAACACGGGTCACCATTAAATTCCTCATGAAATTATGAGAAGAACAAGTATAAACTTGACTGTGTTATGAACAGGTGCCTAAAGATCCCCATTTGCACGTATAATGAGACTATGACTCTCATACATGAAAAACTGGACTAAGACTTTCATAAATAACACATTTACACAAAACTGACATCACCATCATATTCCTCTCAAAATTATGAGAAAAATGAGTCTAAACACTATATACCTTTCTCAAAGAACTAAATAGCACGCAAAACAAGACAAATTCAACACATGAACACCTCTTGCACACAAAATGAGGAAAATTATGCAACTAGAACAAATTTCTATCCAGACCCTCTCTTTGGCATGGATTTCCATGTCCCGTACTCTATTTGGAGCTAGGTTTATATAGGCCAAACACACACACACACACACACACACACACACACACACACACACACACACACACACATATATATATATATGTTGGCATTGTTACAACATAAACTAATTATACAACAAAACTAATTAAATATCATTACTTAACATATCCAAAAGTGATAACATATTGGTTAATTGTTTAGAATATAACCCAGAGATCATGGGTTCAATCCACCAAAATAGAATATAATTAGTTTATTTGTTATATGATTATAATTATATAGTTATAACATTAAACCATTGAAACAACCCATGCAAAAAATGTGGAGGTTAGCATGCCCTTTGAGGCCACATGGGTTGGTCGGTGGTGCCACATGGCACCACCTGTTTGGTCCATGTGGAAGTTATTCATTGGCCATTTCCATGTCATCAGTGCCACCTCATGCACCATTGTACCTATGTGTGCCACATCACTTATACACATGTCTTCTTCTGGAGCTTCCACATCACTGCCAACTATGTGAATAGATGTTGACTGTACCTGTCACATGCCATGTCATTTTATAGATGACACATCATCGTATGGATGGCATGTGGCACCTTTAAATTGGTCTACATGGGTGCCTGAAAAATGCCAAATTTGAGAGGCACTTGGCATCCTTTCGTGTTGCCACATCATCTTGTTGATGTTAGCATGACATCATCCTGTAAGTGGTATGGATGACATGTGGAAACCTGTGGTATTGTTGTCAATGTTTCATAGAAACCTGCACAAGAGACCTAGCTAAAGAAAATACAAACAAATCTTATCAAGAAAAGGATGAGAGATTCAATATGGAAGAATGAAAAAATATATTCACACTACTCCAATGAGTTGATCAATGATCGAATAAAAACAATGAATGAGCGATACACACTCATATAGGACATAACATTCCATAATTAAGAAAAGTGAACTGACAGTGAGCTTTTCCTTAGGAATTCATGTATGCATGATAATGCATAATAGTGATTGTCTAAAAATGGAAAGTCTAAAATAGAACTTCTCTAGTTAACTACCACTGAACTAGTGAGTCAAAAATAGAAATATTTTCAACACCCCCCCTAAACATCACTATGGAGTAATAAAAAATGAGTCCCAACAACTAGGCCATATTAGGTACTCATGTACAATGCGAATAATGAACACTGGAAAAAAGTGAGGAAAGTGGGAAAACTACGTGGGAACAAAACCCCCCTCAAAAGAAAATGCATCAAAAGAAGAAAACATAGCTTCTAGGAAACTATGTTCTTCACTCCAAGAAGATCCCACAAATTCTGAAACTTCATCCCAGTGAAGGTCTAGTGAAAATGTCAACATTTTGTTCAAAGGGAAAAAACTGCAAATCAATGATCATGTCATGTATTAGACCTCTGATGAAATGCATGTGGACCTCAATGTGTTTGGTTCGCTATTGTTGTACTAGATATTTGCAAAATACCAGTGTACTCTGATTGTCACATCGAATGACATTTAGACAGTGAAATTGGATACCAAGCTCGGTAAGGAAGTGTTGAAGCCAAAGTTCCTGAATGAAACAATTGACTACTCCTATCTACTCGACCTCTACGGAATATAAAATAATGGTTTATTTCTTATTACTTGACCAGCAAATAGGGATTGACCCCAATATAAGAGTGTACCCGAAGGTGGACTTGTGATCTGTTCCATTTCCATCCCAATCTGAATCTATGAATCCTATGAGATCCAATGCACAACCAATTGCATAGTGAATTCCCTAACTCATGGTTCCCTGAACATATTTGTAAATGCACTTGGTAGCCTTCCAGTGTAGATCATGGGGCTCTTGTATGTATCTAGAAAATGTTCCTACTGCAGATGAGATATCCAAATAGGTTTGGGTGAGATACAAAATACTCCACACCAATTTTCAATACAAAGTGTTCTCCACTAATGGTGTATCCCTACCATCCTCAAGTTTGATCCCAGATAATAAGGGTGTAGGTGTAGACTTACAGTCTATCATGTGGAATCTATCCAAAAGATTCTTGGCATACTTAGCTTGAGACAGTTTGATGCCAGAAATATCCTGAATAATATCAAGACTAAGAAACAAGTGAAGTGGACCCTTTCCCATCATAGATAACCTATCATACAAAATATCTTTGACCTCAACAATGGTTGAAGCAGAGCTACTAGTGATCAAAATATCATGAACATAGAGTACTAAAATCATCAAAGAGTCAGTAGTCCTCAGAATGTAAACATTGCAATCATATTTACATCTAACAAAATCATGTGAAAGAAAATAAGAATCCATATTTTCATACCATTCTCTAGGTTCTTTCTTGAGGCCATAGAGTGACTTCTTCAGTCTTCATACTAAATATGAGTTATGAATGAACCTCAATGGCTTCTCCATGTAGATCTCCTATGAAATATCATCATCAAGAAAAACATTATTTTCATCCATCTATTGAACTTCCTAGCCTTTGGCTACTACAATGGCTAGAACCAAGTGAATGGATCCCATCTTTGTTACAGGAGAAAAGGTCTCATCATAATCTATCCCATGAATATGATGAAATCCTTTTGCAATTAGCCTTTCCTTGTACCTTCTCACCTGACCATATGATTATCTCTCGGTCCTATAGACCCATTTTCATATGACAAGTTTCATCCCTATGGAAGTGGAACCATATCCCAAGTCTAATTATCTAGGAGTGATTCATACACCTCCTACATGGTTGCTTCCCATAATGGATTTCTGACATCCTTACTATAGGTCTGTTGGTCAAAAGATTGAACCATATAGAAATGCATGGGAATCACTGGTTCAGAGGATGAAAATACATGAGAATGATTTTCGTGATGAGATTGAGTCCTCCTTGAATATAATGGATTCCCTGCAAGGTTATCTATTTCTTGAAGAGTGGATTCTACCCACTTTGGAATCTGTTGAAGCTTCGACGTTGGCTCCTCATTTATCTCTGCTACCTACTCAGCTCCATGTACAAAATATTTTAAATCTAAGCCTGAATATGTAGCATCTAAGTGTATGGAATCATCATCTCTGATGTCTGGAGTTGATGGAAGAACAAGAGTATCTACATGTTTCACTAGTTGTGTTTCACTGGTGGTGCATTCAAAGGAATCTCCTCAAATTGAACATTGCGCTCGATGATGAGTCGGTCTATAAATGGATCTATCAACCTATACCCCTTCACATCATCTAGATATCCCACAAAGATGAAATGTGTGCTCTGTGTATCTAATTTTTTCCTCTTTTCAGAAGGAATATGGTCCCATGTGCGAGATCTAAAGATGCAAAAGTGTGTGACATCCAGTTTGTCACCTGTCCAAGCCTCAAAAGCTTTCATTTCCTCAACATATCTATGAGGAGACATGTTATGTATGTAAGAATCACAGTTAAGTTCCTCAACCCAAAGCTTGGAAGGAAGAGACCTCGCATGCAACAACAACTGGTCATCTCCTTGAGAGATTTTTTCTTCCTTTCAACAACTCCATTCTACTGAGGAGTGTATGAAAATGTATGCTTCAACTGGATACCATTCTACACACTCATATAGGACATAAAATTCCATAATTAAGAAAAGGGAACTAACAGTGAGATTTTCCTTAGGAATGCATGTATGCATAATAATGCATAATAGTGACAGTCTAAAAATGGAAAGTATAAAATAGAACTACTCTGATTAAATACCACTGAACTAGTGAGTCAAAAATAGAAATATTTCCAACACTTTCCATGTGGCACTCCATGCTTGACTTTTTTCCCCTATTTTCTTGAAAACTACAAACGACCATAACTTTCTCATACAATGTATGTTTGATCTTGTTCAAATTGCATTGTAAATATCTTGTCGAGATCTACACAATGGAGTCATTTTCAAGAGAATTTGAGAAGATCAATTTTTTATCATTCTGGATCCTCCTGGAGCACTATTTAAGGTCTTCCAAGTATTAATTGGTGTTCTCCTAGGTTATATTTAGGTTGAAGAATTAAAAAATCCACAAGATAATCCCATGAATCCAAAGATACAAGTATATCATCTACTACACCCTCAAGCTATACTCAATATCTATTTGCCATTTCCAATATTGTGGGTGTAGGTTGAAGAAACAAAAATTTGGATTTTGCATTGTTTCCATGGTCATTACATTAATAGTTGTGCTTAAATCAATTAAAGTATTTAGAATAGAAAAATTATTCATGAATATGGTAACAATTGGTACCCCTGGATCAACATATTTTTTTGTTGTAATATTTGTTGACATTAGACTAGCTAATTTTCCAACAACTTGCACTATCGCTAGATGCTTTCTTTTTCTTCCTAATTTCTTAAGACACAATTCCCTAATTTTTTTTGCATAAATTGGTATATCTTTTCTATCTTGTAATAATAAAATATTAACACAAATGTTATTTAATTCATCTAATAAATAAATCTTAGATGGATTTATATATTTTTCCAAGTACAACCTCTCTAGAAAAGGTGTTTTGGTCAATTGTGATTGATCCTTGAGTTTCAATTGATTTGTGTGCAATTGTGGTGTCAGTTTTATTAGGAATTTATTCTTTTTATTTTTCTTCTATAAGTATTGGGGATTTCTTATGAAGTTTTTTTCCAGACCTTAAGTGGATATCATGTACATAAACAATTGAATATGTGAGTCCTCATGAGCCACTGTGGATTTGGTGAAGGTATGTTGAAGAGCATAGAAATGAGCATATTTGGAAAGACGATCAACCACCACCATGATGAATGACTTATTTCCATATTTAGGTAGGCCCAAAATGAAATCCATAGAAAAATCTCTCCAAATAGAAGGGGGAATTGGAAGTGATTGGAGTGTGTCTGGTATTTTTATTGTTTCTCCCTTTTTGTATTGACAGACATCACATTTAGCCACAAAGGTATGGATGTCTTGTTTCATATCATCCTATAAAAATGAACGTTTGACCCTTTCATAGGTTTTAGTAAACCAGGGATGCCCAGTTGTGGGTGAAGCATGAAGATCAAAAATCACTTTGGATTTAATTTGTGACTGTTTTCTTAAATATAGACAAACTTTGTATCCAAACTCATTATTGTGCCAAGAGTACCCTGTGTTATCCCCAATTTCTAGAGATAAATAAGGAGATTATGTCTCAAGGCCCTCTAGTTGCATACATGGAGTACTAAGAGACAGTTTGACCAACAATGTCCACTTGCACAGATAGAGGCCCTCTTCACTGATCTGTAATTTTACTTGATCTTTAACCATTACTTGCATGTGAATTTTTTTAAGTGTTAACCATCTTTATGAGAAAAATTAAAGAACATTCATCAAGCACATAAACATGTAAGCATATTATCTATGAACAAGAATTGGTAACGGAGTTCACCAGACTTCCTGGCTACCTCTCTGGGCCACTTTCCAAATGGGAAGGCCGATAGATTAAGTATTCAAATGCTTACAAAGTGACTTCTAATTTCTTTCTATCATATACAGTAAAAGACTTCAACAATAGCTACAAGATGAAATTCTGAGACTTTTAAGTATAGACATGGATACCTTTCTGTGTATCCGGAAGGTTCTGTGAGCACTTTTCTGTATGGATGCATGAATGCAAAAACTGAAGCTGGATCTGGAATCCTTGTGAAAAATCGAGACTTTTGAGTATAAACTCGATATATTTCAGAAACTAGACTCTGAATGCCCTTTTTGGCACTATTCCCAATCTGCGTGCCAATTCTGTACCACCTCGAACTACGTGAAAATTCACTTCAGTCACTATGCAGCATCACCTCGATCTGCCTGCCTGTCTCTGCCTGCATCAAAACTCATTCTCCCCCCCTCGGGATTCATGCCCATGCTCCATTTAAATAATAAAAAACAATGGTTTTTGGGGGTGCGATCTATGGGCTACGGATCCTCTAAAAATCCCCCAAATCAGTGAATATTTTAAGGTTTCTGCGCCATTCCCTGCCACGTCCCATGGCGGTGGCACATTGGTAGTGGAAGTGGTTATGGGGGCGGAAGTCCCGAGGTCAAATCCACAGGCTTCCCCTCCTTGGCATGATTTGTTATATGTTGTTTTACCATATGATCCATATAGTTGGCGTGATTTATGTTTTAATACATATCATATGATATGTGCGCGATATATATTGGGTTTGAAACCATATACTATGGCGCTATTTGATATGGCACATATATTATATGGTTGGCATTGTTTTTAATACTATATGGTTGGTTTTTGAATGATATAGCATTTAACTACCAAGGGGATGCCTCGGTGTTGGCAAGGTCAAGGGCTTGGCCCTTACCAACCCTTTTTTTTCTTTTATTTTTATTTTTTTTTAAACCATAGGGTCATGGTGGCCTTTTCACAAGGTCTTGGGTTCAATTCCCATAGCCCAAATTTACACCATTTCTAATCATTTTCTACCAATTTCCGATGAAACTTCAACTGTTGATATATTTGTCACCTGGAGGTCGTTTTTCCTTAAACGAACATCATCGGAAAGCTGCTGACGAACCATTCCACTTTGTCACTTTAATTTTCCATTTGAATACTTTAACTCTATAGAATTTTGAGATGATCCACCTGGATCATTCACCACCACAGATATCAGGTTCATTATGAGGGTATCTAGCACATCAACTTGCTTCTAGAAGACATTGGGTCTTGCTCCATGAGGTGCAAGCCAGGTATTATGGTGAGTGTCATTTCAATATTTGACACATTTGAGTTTGTTTCATTCTAAACTACTTTTGATTATGTAACGTCTTCTTGGAAAATATGTTATTGTCCTTGTTTCACTTTGGTGGTTGACATTGCGCCCTAGTAAGTTGTCACCCTTAGGGATAGGTTTTCTACTGGGAGGTCCTCTTGATGAGCCATCCTATCATTCCCAACCATACTTTTCACTTTCCACACTTCATCCCCTCATCTCCTTACCTTTTGGGATTTTTGGGTGTATTGAACCAAGAAAGGATTGTCCCTCATTTCATGGGAATAAGGGGTTGAAGGCCCAGAGGCTTGTAGTTGGAACAAGATAATATCCAATCATGAACCTTCTATATTGTTATGACCTAAGGGGGGCATACATATGGATAAATGTATATGATATGACCCCAAGGGGGGGAATATATGGGCCTAAATGTACATGTAATGTGTAAATACATATGTAATAGGGTCTGCCTAGTGATAAAGGGGCCTCATGTGAAAGTTTGAATAGTTATATATAAGAGATCATGTATTCATTATTAAGATGTGAATTGTGAAGTATGAAAGGTATTTGGTTATTTGGAGGGGTTTTCCCTATTCTTTAAGAATTTATTGTGTAACTTATCTATATTAGCGTTGTTCTCCATGTTTACATTCATTACATACTGTGTACCTCTATTATTTTATGATATTTTGAACATTTGGATCATAACATTTGGTATCAAAGCTCAAGGTCTTGGGGTTTTGCTGCTACATCTGAGACACCTTGGAATTTTCTCTGTACATTTTTTTCTATGGAGTTTAAGAAGGAACCCCTTCAAAGGATCAAGGTACGTGGGGTTAAAATTTTAGCTTCTGGGGCCTTATACTTTTGGAGATATAGCCTGTTTAAGATAGGGTTCGTGAATCATCATGAATTTATTCATTGCGGAATTTTCGCTATAAAATTTTCTATAACATTTCATACCATGAAATCCAAAGGATACTCACAAAAATTATCAAGGTATCTGTGACAAAAATCTCAGCTTCTGGGTCATCCTACTTTTGTAGATACACCTTGTGCAAGATAGGGTAGCTGACTAGTCCCATTGACTAGTCTTAAACAGGTGTTATGGGTAAAACAAACATAACTTATTCATAGAGAATCCAAATTGAGTGCGACCAATTTAATTGAATAGTGGAAAGGACATAGTATTTGTGTCATAACAACTAGGAAATGAAGATAAAGATGAAATCAATCCATTGAATGGTTGGTGTTGATAAAATAATATAATATGACTCCTAGGAAAGAAATAGATTATTCTTTTAATGAAGCTTGGAATTGGTGGATGAGTGTTGATAAAAATACTAGATGGAACTGCATATGGGAAGAATTTGAAAAAATCTTCTCAGATAAATGGGTTAGGGATACAAAAATGGAGGAATTGTATAGAATTCAAGATGAATTAAAAGAATCAAAGGAAGATATTGATAAGTGTTGATGATTGCAGCTATGTGAGACATTCTCCAACTTACAAACCT
>ML812957.1:73906-138896 GCA_009831015.1 Picea engelmannii | reverse complement strand
ATGATCCACCTGGATCATTCACCACCACAGATATCAGGTTCATTATGAGGGTATCTAGCACATCAACTTGCTTCTAGAAGACATTGGGTCTTGCTCCATGAGGTGCAAGCCAGGTATTATGGTGAGTGTCATTTCAATATTTGACACATTTGAGTTTGTTTCATTCTAAACTACTTTTGATTATGTAACGTCTTCTTGGAAAATATGTTATTGTCCTTGTTTCACTTTGGTGGTTGACATTGCGCCCTAGTAAGTTGTCACCCTTAGGGATAGGTTTTCTACTGGGAGGTCCTCTTGATGAGCCATCCTATCATTCCCAACCATACTTTTCACTTTCCACACTTCATCCCCTCATCTCCTTACCTTTTGGGATTTTTGGGTGTATTGAACCAAGAAAGGATTGTCCCTCATTTCATGGGAATAAGGGGTTGAAGGCCCAGAGGCTTGTAGTTGGAACAAGATAATATCCAATCATGAACCTTCTATATTGTTATGACCTAAGGGGGGCATACATATGGATAAATGTATATGATATGACCCCAAGGGGGGGAATATATGGGCCTAAATGTACATGTAATGTGTAAATACATATGTAATAGGGTCTGCCTAGTGATAAAGGGGCCTCATGTGAAAGTTTGAATAGTTATATATAAGAGATCATGTATTCATTATTAAGATGTGAATTGTGAAGTATGAAAGGTATTTGGTTATTTGGAGGGGTTTTCCCTATTCTTTAAGAATTTATTGTGTAACTTATCTATATTAGCGTTGTTCTCCATGTTTACATTCATTACATACTGTGTACCTCTATTATTTTATGATATTTTGAACATTTGGATCATAACATTTGGTATCAAAGCTCAAGGTCTTGGGGTTTTGCTGCTACATCTGAGACACCTTGGAATTTTCTCTGTACATTTTTTTCTATGGAGTTTAAGAAGGAACCCCTTCAAAGGATCAAGGTACGTGGGGTTAAAATTTTAGCTTCTGGGGCCTTATACTTTTGGAGATATAGCCTGTTTAAGATAGGGTTCGTGAATCATCATGAATTTATTCATTGCGGAATTTTCGCTATAAAATTTTCTATAACATTTCATACCATGAAATCCAAAGGATACTCACAAAAATTATCAAGGTATCTGTGACAAAAATCTCAGCTTCTGGGTCATCCTACTTTTGTAGATACACCTTGTGCAAGATAGGGTAGCTGACTAGTCCCATTGACTAGTCTTAAACAGGTGTTATGGGTAAAACAAACATAACTTATTCATAGAGAATCCAAATTGAGTGCGACCAATTTAATTGAATAGTGGAAAGGACATAGTATTTGTGTCATAACAACTAGGAAATGAAGATAAAGATGAAATCAATCCATTGAATGGTTGGTGTTGATAAAATAATATAATATGACTCCTAGGAAAGAAATAGATTATTCTTTTAATGAAGCTTGGAATTGGTGGATGAGTGTTGATAAAAATACTAGATGGAACTGCATATGGGAAGAATTTGAAAAAATCTTCTCAGATAAATGGGTTAGGGATACAAAAATGGAGGAATTGTATAGAATTCAAGATGAATTAAAAGAATCAAAGGAAGATATTGATAAGTGTTGATGATTGCAGCTATGTGAGACATTCTCCAACTTACAAACCTATGAGATGTGGATCATTGCAATTATGTGAGTATTTCTCCAGCTTAAAAACCTGAGAGAAAGCCCCTAAGAAGGGTATGTGGTTCCTACCTGATACAGAGCTAGAACGTAGAGATGACCTCCTCCATTCAGAGAGTTGAGAAGAAGTCCAGATGATTATCCAGTGGGAAAGCCAATTTGTTGAGTTAGACGTGCATGTGGCTGAGCACAAGGTGAATGTGTGAAATCCCAAAGTGTTGGGTGCATCATCATGCAAACATAAATGAAGATGATGTATTATCCTCCTCTGATCAACAGAGTTGATGAAAAAACTCTAGATGATTCTCCTGTGTGAGGCAGTGGGAAAGAAGATATGTAGAGTGGACGTGCCTGTGGACGAGCACAGGTGAACGTGTGAAGATATGGTTCTTCTATGTAATGCAGTGAGCCATAGATATGGACATCACTATGGATGTGCCCCTAGTGGATGAGAACTAGTGGGTGTATCATATCCCTTGCTATATTTTTCAATATTCAGACCTACCTGTAACCTTAATTGTAATTTAAAGGGTACAAGTCAGCCCACCTTAATGTGATTAGTAATAAATGTAAAAGATAATTAATCTAGTTAATATTAATTATAATGTGACTTAGAGAGGTCATGCCTGTTGTTCCAATAGACACTTATGTTGATAGGACAAGTCTAATATATGTAAAGGAAGATTCCCCATTGTGGAATAATATCCTACACACAAGTTTGGAAATTTCAGCAAGTACATCCTCTTGGGAAAAGTGTGCACCTCTCTTGGGCGCTACTATTCTAGGGTTTGAACACCCTCTTGTGTGCTAAGTATTATTGGTGGTGAAGTTGTTTCTCTTAAATAATATAGAAAAGGATTTGGTTGGTTTTTCTTCCCTTGTTGAGAAGGGTTTCCCAGGATACTTCTTGTGTTCTTGTGCATGGTGTTTCTTTGTGTGATCTTGGTTGCTGCAACATTCTTGTTTATGGTTAAGACAAATGAAAAATGAAATGAACTACATGATTAAACTAGATTATTGAAAAATAAACATGGTATCAGAGCATAGATATTGAAGATCCCATTGCACAAGCACTCTCCATCCATTCTCTCTCACTTTTGCAGAAACTATATGACTTTCCTAGGGTTCGCAGAAATTTCGTATGATCTTCCCTTCTGAGAGTTTTTAGCCCTAAAAGATTGGATGTTGGGGATTAAAATAATATAGGAGTGTACGGCCTCCTTCAACGCACCTCCAACAAGTCTCATATTTCATTTCTGGGCATTTTGATTTTTTGGCTCTAAGGGTTTCTAGGGTTTCACCAAATTTTGTAGAAAAATTCAGAATTGTATTTTTGAAAACTTCTTGAAGAATATCTTCAGCCCACCAAGGCTATCATATATATCAAGGCTTATTGTCAGCATTCATAATCCCAAAAAAACCTAAAATTGCTAGACTAGCCTAGCCATTATGTTTTCTAGCCTAGTTGACAAGGGTTTGTGAAGATGAGAAAAATCATGATGGGAAGCAACCTTAATGATTCAAGAAAGATCAATTCCAGGAAGAAAAGACCTCAAAAAAATGAATACATCAACATCTCATAACTCTCAGGTATGGTCCCTATCAATAACAATACTTGGCTAATTAAAAGTGGTGCCTCCGGGCACATGACCGATCTTAGAAATCATCTAACACATTTCGTTGAGAAAGAGACACATATACATGTTGTTCTTGGAGATTATGGTAGATACAATGTGAGAAGATTTGGAACTTCTACCTTCCATCTAGATTCAGATATGGAGATTAAACTAGAATAAGTACTATATGTACCCGGAATGAAGAAAAACCTTGTCTCTATTTTGGCCTTGGAAGACAAAGGTTACATAATTATTTTCTTAGAAGGAAGAGTTCTTTCATGGCACAAAGACTCTCATATAATCTCTTCCAAAGTAATTGGTGTCCGAGAAAACATCTTATATAAGTTGACCATCAAACCAATTCAAGACTTATTACTTAACACTATCAGCTTGAGTGAGTTATGGCATAGAATACTTGCTCACATTCATTATAGAGCTCTTCCAGCTCTAGGAAAAATGATAGCAGGCCTACAAGAGATACATATTTAGCATGAAGGTTTTTGCAAAGGTTGAGCCCTTGGAAAAAATGTTAAAGGATCATTTCCTAGCAGTGACAACGGATCCAAGGAAATGTTGGACTTGATACATTCATATGTATGTGGGCCAATGGTTGTTGCATCCTTAAATGGGTACTTATACTATGTACTCTTCATAGATGATCACTCCAGGAAAAATTGGATTTACTTTCTGAAGAACAAGGATGGAGTCCTTGCCAAGTTTCAATAATTCAAAACTCAAGTTGAAAACTTGACCGAAAGAAAAATCAAAATATTAAGATCAAACTATGGAGGAGAATGCACCTCAAAATAATTCAACAGTTTTTGTATTGAAGCAGGAATCAAGAGGGAGTTCACAGTTCCATACAACCCTCAACAAAATGGGATTGCTAAAAGGAAAAGCAGAACTATCATTGATGCAAGTAAAGCAATGATACATGATCAGAGTCTACCTATGACTATATGGGAAGAAGCATGTATGACAACAGTATATGTTCAAAACTGTAGTCCTCATCAGATCCTGAAGAACATTACTCCAGAACAATTTTTAACCAAAGTGAATCCTGATATCAGACACTTCAGAATATTTGGATGTCCATTTTACCTTAATGTACCCAAAGAAACGAGATTCAAACTAGAACCTTCAGGAAGAAAGCGTACATTTGTAGGATATAGTGGATCCTCAAAAGAATAGTGAATCTACATCCCATGTCAAAGAAAAATTGAAGTAAGAAGAGATGTTACTTTTGAAGAAGAAGTAGCCTTCCATAAATATAGAGAAGCTTGGATGGAAATTGATATTGAAACAATACCTTCTCCCCCTTCAGCAGTTCAAAGGGAGACATATATTATTCCATATGAGCCAATAGATCCATTTGATCCAGTTGCTCCAGAAGATTCAGTTTCCCCAAGAAACATACCCAGATTCATCACAGTTGGACATAAAAGACCTGCTTGGGATCAACAAACTTTAGAAGAAGCAGAAGGAAATAAAGCCCCACAAGGAGCAACTAGAGAAAGAAAGATACCAAAGAGATTCTCAAGCTACCTTTCATCCATAACTCACATTATTGACTCAGAGCCAACTTGTCATGGAGAATCTTCAGGTGAACAAGTATGGCAAGATGCCATGACTAAAGAATACCAATATATATTAAAAAAAATTGTATGGGATGTTGTTCCAAGACCAGAGGGAAAGTCGGTAGTGACTTCCAAATGGATTTACAAAATCAAACATGTTTTTGATGGAAGTATTGAAAAATACAAAGAAATATTTGTTGCCAGAGGGTTTTCACAAATAGAGGGAGTCGACTATGACGAGAATTTTGCACCTGTAGACAGATATAATTCCATATGATCTATCATTGCACTAGTTTCTTCCATGGGTTGGAAGCTACATCAAATGTATGTAAAGACAACTTTTCTCAATGGTGAAATTGAGGAAGAATTTTATATTGAGCAGCCAGAAGGTTTCGTTGTACACAACGAAAAATCTCATGTATGCAGGTTGAATAAAACCCTATATGGTCTAAAATAAGCACCACGTTCTTAGTACAAGAAAATGGATGGATTTCTGATGAGTTTGGGCTTCAAAAAAAGTGCAGTTGATCCAAACTTGTATTATCACATTGATGGAAATTAGTGTCTAATTTTAGTCTTATAGGTGGATGATTGTTTCCTCATCGGTTCAGAGAGACTCATTGTTGAATGCAAGCAAGCATTGACTTCCGAATTTGAAATGAATGATTTGGGCCCAATGCATTATTTCTTGGGACTAGAAGTATGGAAGAGAATAGATGATATTTTCCTAAGTCAAGGAAAATATACTATGCAGATACTCAAAAATTTTAGTATGACAGAATGCAAATCCATGCCTACTCCAATGGTAATGGTTTTAAAGAAAATGAGTGACACTGATTCAGGAGATGTAGATTCACATTTATACTGATAGTTGATTGCATCTTTGAAGTATCTAGTTAACACCGGAGCAGACATTTTCTATGCAGTGAATGTTCTTAGCCAGTTTATGATCCAACCAAAAAATACACACTGGATAGTTGCAAAACACGTATTGAGATACTTACAATGAACAATTGTTTATGGCCTGAGATATGCATCCAATGTGGACTTGAGCCTGCAAGGATATGCCAATGCAGATTGGGCAAGAAGTTAAGTAGACAAAAAGAGCACCTCAGGTTGTTGCTTCACCTTAGGATAGGCCATGGTTTCCTGGTGTAATAGAAAACAAAGCTCTTTGGATTTAAGCACAGCAGAGGCAAAGTACATTGCACTAAGTGTGGAAGTTTGTGAAGCAGTATGGCTTTGCAAACTTTTGATTGACTTGTTTGATCATGAGATGGATCCGACTACTATTTATTGTGATAACCAGAGTTGTGTAAAGCTCTCTAAGAACCCAGTGTTTCATGACAGATCAAAACACATTGAAATCAAGTATCACTAGAGCAGAGACATGGTGCAGAGAAAGATAGTGCACATGAAATATCTTTCTACTCATGAAAAAATTGCAGATATCTTCACTAAACCAGTTTCCAAGACAAATTTCGAGTATTTCTGTGAGAGACTTGGCCTAGTTGAAAATGCCTCCCTGGATGAGAGGGAGTGTTGATGATTGCAGCTATGTGAGACATTCTCCAGATTATAAACCTGTGAGATGTGGATCATTGTAGCTATGTGAGTCTTTCTCCAACTTAAAAACCTTAGAGAAATCCCCTAAGAAGGGTATGTGGTTCCTACCTGAGACAGAGCTGGAATGTAGAGATACCTCCTCCATTTAGAGAGTTGAGAAGAACTCCATATGATTATCCAGTGGGAAAGTCAATCTGTTGAGTTAGACGTGCATGTGGTTGAGCATAAGGTGAACATGTGAAATCCCAAAGTGTTAGGTGCATCATCATGTGAACATAAATGAAGATGATGTATTAGCCTCCTCTAAGTAGTAGAGTTGACGAGAAAACTCTAGATGATTCTCCCGTGTGAGGCAGTGGGAAAGAAGATGTGTAGAGTGGATGTGCCTATAGACGAGCGCAGTTGAATGTGTGAAGATATGGTTCTTTTGTGTAATGTAGTGAGCCAGAGAAATGGATATCCCTATGGATGTGCCCCTAGTGGATGAGAAATAGTGGGTGTATCAAATCCCTTGTTATATTGTTCAAGAGTCAGACATGCTTGTAACCCTAATTGTAATGTGTAGGGTATAGGTCGGCCCCACCTTAATGTGATTAGTAATAAATGTAAAAGATAATTAATTTGGTTAATATTAATGATAATGTGACTTAGAGAGGTCAACCATGTTGTGTCAATAGACACTTATGTTGATAGGGCAAGTCTAATATAAGTAAAGGAAGATTCCCCATTGTGGAATAATATCCTACACACGAGTTTGGAAATTTCAGCAAGTACATCCTCTTGGGAAAAATGCACACCTCTCTTGGGCACTAGTATTCTAGGGTTTGAGCACCCTCCTATGTGCTAAGTCTTATTGGTGGTGAAGGTATTTCTCTTGAATAATATAGAAAAGGATTTGGTTGGGTTTTCTTCCCTTGTTGAGAAGGGTTTCCCAGGATACTTCTTGTGATCTTGGTTGTTGCAACATTCTTGTTTATGGTTAAGACAAATGCAAATTGAAATGAACTACATGATTAACCTAGTTTATTTAAAAATCAACAATAAGAAGGGTGAGGAGCTATCTAAGATAATATCCCTTAATGAATCACTCATTAAGGAGGTTAAGAACTTAAAGCAATAAAAGACTGGCAAAGGCGAGTGGGAAAAAAATGAATCAAGAGAATATTTGAAAAAGAAATATGAAGAGATATGTAGATTATGAAGCCATAATAAAAACCTATTGGATGAGATTAAGAGATTGAAAGAAGAAAATAATAATTGTCAAAATAAAGAAGAAATAAGAATATTGGATGAAGAATATACCAAAATACTACAAGAGAAAATTTGCAAAAAGGTTGAGGAATACTTAAAGACGAATGAGGTAAAGTCAGAAATGCAAGCCAAAATTGAAGAAGGACATCATAATTTGTTAGATGGGATCACATTGCAGCTTCAAAAGGAGAAAGAAGACAAGATTCAAGAAGGTCAATATAAGATACTTGAAGAAGTTGAACGCCATCTAGAGGATGTACATGCCAAATATGATGGTATTATCTCGAAGGCTAGAGTAATCAATGACCAAGAAAAGATGATTGAGGATTTCATTATCACTGAAAAGAAGATAGATGAAATGCATGTGCAGAGTGAAGGAAGACCATCAAATGTGAAACCGTATCGACACCCTCTTTACCAAGAAACATTTCAAGGAAGACAAGAAGGACGATATCAACATTATGAAGGAAGAATATGGAATACTTGTCAATATTCATGGAACAAGGGATCACCAAACTACTCCTCAAGAAGCTATTATCAAAGACCAACAATGACTACAAATTGGAGAAGCTTCAATAAAAATACATGGAATAAAGGAAAGAAAATTATTCAACCACTAGACACCAAGGATTAAGATCGAAAAGAATTGATTTTGGATGGATATATTATCAACAATGGAATGAAGAAAGAATTAACATAAAAAAAATTATATTACTTGGTTTCATCACATGTGAAGCCCTTAAATGCAAAGCTTTGAGGAAAAAGATTTTTCAAGGAGGGTATTATGTTATGACCCAAGGGGGGGGATATATATGGATAAATGTATATGATATGACCCCAAGGGGGGGAATATATGGGCCTAAATGTACATGAAATGTGTAAATACATATGTAATAGGGTCGACCTAGTGATAAAGGGGCCCCATGTACAAGTCTGAATAGCTATATATAAAAGATCATGTATTCATTATTAAGATGTGGAATTGTGAAGTATGAAAGGTATTTGGTTATTTGGAGGGGGTTCCCCTACTCTTTAAGAATTTATTGTGTAACTTATCTATATTGGAGTTGTGCTCCATGTTTACATTTAGTACATAGTGTGTATCTCTGTTATTTTATGATATTTTGAGCATTTGGATCATAACATATATGTTCACCAGGGATCTCAAGGAAAATGAAATGTCTCTCATAATAAAATGATGGGTCCCGTGAAAAATAACTAATACAAGATACCAACCAAATTGGAGAATGTTTGGGCAATGTTTTTCATGCTTAGGTAGAATCCCCACACATTGTCTTCAACTTAGGGAAGCATTATGTGACTAGGGTAGATTCAAAGTGGTAATTGTTTTTCATGCTTAGGTAGAAGCTCCACCTTGGATTCAACTTGGAAACATCTTAAAAGGATGAAATTAAATAAATGGGTTTGGAAAAAGGATGCATTGAAAATGAAGGTGCAACACACCCTCTACAAAGGCACTAATAAATGAGATACTACAATCCATTGTATGTCATGAACCCCATGCCCAAAAGTATTTACCCCATATATGTCACCTTTTCCACATGTATTAGAGAAGGGCCCACTTGGGAAACACTCCTAAACTTGAGGTACGATTCACCGAATATGTCACTTTATCAACACTCCCATACCTAAACTTGGCAAATTGCATTGGGTCTTTGAACACTTTTTTATTTTGATGAGGTGGTTTTTGATGTATATGATTAAATAGATATTTTATTGATTTGATTAACTTATCATGATGCATTTTACTGGATATCCTTGGAGGGTGTATTCATTGTCTTTGCAGGACCTTGCTTGGTGGATAAATTTAGAAGAACAAGCCTAGCTTGGGCTTCCTTGGGGCTTGAATCCCAGAGGTTGGGTACTATGGCCCACACATTAGATGGTGATGACATAATTTGGAGTCCATAGGGACACCTTGTATGACCTCACCTATGTCGCTACTAGCCCAATGTTTTTCCTTTGGAAGCCAAAACGTCACATTTGGAAGACTTGACGTCTTATTGGGCTAGGGTTTGGGGTTGTGTTGTTTATTCACTTGACACTTGGCACGTTTTGATGGAAGAAGGCATGGATTGAAGGAGGAAACCCTAGCACATGAGAGGGAGGCCCTAGAAGATCCAACGACTTCCATATTCTACAACAACGACTTGAAATAAGGTGCCAAAATGTCACCCTAGAAGAGGAGTGACTTCACTTTAGGGTTTCTTATGTGCATTTTTAAAGTTAAATTTGAATTTTATAATGTAAAAGGGAAAATTAAGGGTTGTTGACCCCTTACTTTGTAGTTTACCCTAAAATTAAGTGAACAAACACTTTTAGTAGGATTTGTATAAATAGAGATCAAACTCTTGTCATTTTATCATAAATCTCCCATCTTGGAGAGGATCCTTGGCTAAACTTTACACCCCTTTTGCGAAATTTTCTCTATCTATCTTTGCTACTTTCCCATGTGATGGATTTTATTTTCTATGGGATGGATAAGTAAGGGGTAATCTTTCTTGGAGACTATTTCTTTCTTTTATGGTGGATTTTATTGGTTAAAAGGAATTTATCTTGTTAATGCTTGGACTAGGTAAGGGATCTTTCTTGTTATTTCCTCTTTTCTTGGTTACGAGGTTAATTTGATAATATTTTGGTGAGTATAAGGGCATACAAATCCACTAATACCATCATAATTGGCTTGGAATAATTTGTTTGACAAAGGAATACTAGGAAGAGTAAAAGGGTTTACACCCTCATAAGGTTTTCCTTAGCTAGTTTTGTTTTCCTTGGGGAGTAAAAGAGATTACACCCCCAAGGAAGTAGCTCAAGTAGATATTTAATTTTAAAGACTCCATAACCCAATAGTTAAAATCACTAATCTCTTTCATTGGAGAAATAAAATCATTGCATTGGGATATGTAGAATTACGAGATATTGAAATGGTTTAAGTTGGAATCATTTTTGCATGATAAAATCTTGCCAAGGCCACTAGAGTGTCTTGTTTCTCCAAGGATATATTATTGTTGTAATAAATTTAATATTTTGGAGGTGGATATTCTCACATTGGATCCGAAAATCTTCGAAAATATCCAATATTTCTTTACAAAATTCAAGGATTTACTGTCACAACTCAAAGCTTGTGGGGTTGATAAATTGAAGGAGGAGAAACAAATGGTTCTCACCATTCTCTCCAAAATTGGTCCTAAATTATCTATGTTTGTATAAACATTCCATTATGTCATATCTGCCTCTGGAGCCACCTGGAATATGACTTCTCTTGAGGACTTTATTGAATCCATAACACAAGAGAAAACCAATCTCATCAACATGGGAAAAATCAAAGGCCCAAAGGTGCCTGCACTTACTGTGAAATATGGCATCCATAAATATAATAAATATAAATATAAAGACAAAATGAAAGATCATGCACATCCTAAGAATGAAGGGTACACAAAACCCTTCACCGATGCCTCTGGATCCAAAGGGAAAAAGGGAATAAAAGGGGAGAAATGCATGTACTATCACAAAGAATTACATTCAGAATCTGCATGCATGAAAAAACAAATAGATATAATGTCACAAATACTTCATCAAAACAACCTTGGAGATCACATCCCTGAGGGTTCCAAGAAGAAGAGGCCAGAATATCTAAATTCCAATAAAGGTAATTCTAGCCATGCCTTGATTGTGATCAACTCCTCTCCCAATGCTTGGATCATAGATCCAGGAGCATCACATAACATGGTTTCCTCAAAAGAAGTATGTTATTCATTGGATGCATTTAAAGTTCCTCTTATTCTGATGGGGGACAAATATTCTGTCGAAGTCACCGACAAAGGAAAGATTGAACTCACAAACAGAAGCTTTGAGAATGTGTTGCACGTTCCCAAACTTTTCGTCAACCTTCTCTCCATGTATCATATGACAAATTCCTGCACTGGAAATAAATTATTATTCACACCAAATGTCATTGACATCTATGACATGAAAACCAACTCCAGTGTTGCTACCGGTGAGGTAAATCATCAGTCTAGATTGTATACATTTTTTGAACTCATTGAATCTGATTCTTCTTTACTGTTTAATAATGTTGATGAAAGTAGTAGGATATGGAACGAAAGATTTGGACATTTTAATTTCAGATATATGAAAAACATAAGAAAGAAAAGATTGGTTGCTGGTCTACCAGACATCCATTTCTCTAAGGGATTGTGTGAGGGATGTGTTCTCAGAAAACACCCTCAAGAGAAATTTGACAAAGGAAAATCTCAGAGAGATTTTTCACATTTAGATCTGATCCACAATGACCTTATGGGTCCTTTTTCACATACATACATCAGAAAAGTGAGGTTTGTTCTCATTTTTGTTGATGACTCACGTTTTACATGGATCTAATCTCTCAGGAAAAAAATTGAGGTCTTTCAACACCTCAAAGATTTCAAAGCCCTGGTTAAGACACAGTCTGGAAAGAAGATCAAATTCCTCTAAACTGATAATGGGGGAGAGTATGAAAATCATGAGATCCCTAATCATTTCCATGAGCTAGGGATTCAGTTGCAACATACAATTCCCTATACTCTGCAGCAAAACGAAGTTGCTAAGTGGAAAAATAGATCTGTAAAGGAGATGGCATCTTGCATCTTGCATGCAAAGTCACTACCACAAAGAATATGGGACAAAGCACTTAATTTTTCAACATATATCCAAAATATTTCTCCCCATATATTTGTCAAGGATAAGACCCCCTACGAGGCTTGGAGTGGCCTCAAACCAGAAGTGACCCACTTTCACATTTTTGGATCACATGCATGGGCCTGGATTCCCTATGAAAAGAGGAAGGAACTTAATCCACAGAGCACTGAGTGTATTTTTGTTGGATACCCTAACAGTGTGAAGGGATATAGTCTTATTGATATTTCCTCGGACTCGCTCATCATTCAACGCAGTGTCCAATTTGAGGAAAGCGTCTCGCATGTACCTCAGCAACCACATCTAGACACCTTCATTCTTCCACCTGTTCAAGATTATGAGCATGCACATGCCAACTCTTCTTCAAATGAGAGTTTTGATTCAGAGGACTCAGATGATTCAGATTCAGAGTCAGTACAGTCAAATGCAGAGTCATATCATCCAGATGCAATTGCAGAACCAGAGTAGAGGTCCAAGTGGGCACATACTACTCTTCAAGATACAAGGATCACGTTGGTGATCCAACCAATACTAGGAGGACTCGATCTGATTTCGAGGAGCCTCCTGTTGCACTCACTTCCATTGAACCATTTCCTTCCAAGCATCTTTTATTGGTTCAATCTTCAGATCCACAGTCTTATGGAGAGGCTGTTGGAAATCCATTTTGGGAATCCACCATGCAGGAGGAGTACAACTCCTTCCTCGAGAACCAGACTTGGGATTTGGTTCCCCTTCCTTCTGGGAGGAAACTTGTCAGATGCAGATGGATCTATAGGACCAAGAGCATAGAAGATGGACATATTAGAAAATACAAAGCCAGGATTATTTCCAAAGGCTTTCAACAGGTGCATGGTATTGACTATCATGAGACCTTCGCTCCAATAGCGAAGATGGATTCCATACAATTGACACTTGCCATTGTGGCAGCCAAGGGATGGAAATTCCATTAGATGGACGTGAAGAATGCATTTCTTCATGGTGATATCTCTAAGGAGATCTATATGGAGCAGCCCCAAGGATTTATGCAGAACTTATCTTTGGTCTGTCGACTGAAGAAGTCCCTTTATGGCCTCAAGAAGGATCTGAGGGCATCGTATGCCAAGATGGATGCCTACCTATTGTCACAGAAATTTGTACATTGTAAATAAGAACCGAATGTCTACATGCTCAGGATGGGTGATTCACTTCTACTTTTAGTTCTGTATGTTGATTATTTGTTGATCATTGGTTGCTCAACTTCAGTAATTTCTGCAGTCAAGAGGATTCTACATGACATGTTTTTTATGATGGTCATGGGTCCGCTACACTTCTTCCTTGGACTCAATATCATTCAGGATGCATTAAGTATCAAACTGTCTTAGGCCAAGTATGCACAAGATCTCATTAAAATATTTCACATGAAATACTGCTAGTATACTCCGACTCATTTCCTATCAAGAGTCAAACTTGAGGATGGCGGGGAGACTCCACTAGTTGACAACACACTGTACAGAAATCTAGTGGGGGATTTTTTGTATCTCACACACTCTGGACCAGACCTCTCCTACGCAGTTGGAAAAGTTTCCAGGTTCATGCAGGAGCCGCATGGGCTACATTGGAAGGCTGCAAAGCGTATCCTTTGATATGTATAGGGCACCACCACCTTTGGGATTCATCATGCAACAGAATCTACATTAGATCTCACTAGGTTTACTGATTCTGACTGGGCTAGCGATAGCACTGATCGCAAGTTCACATCTGGCTACTCACTCAGTCTTGGTTTCAGGCCTATCTATTGGTCGAGCAAGAAGAAAGCTCACATTTCTCTATATCCATCCAAGATAGAGTATAGAGGGGTAGTTAACATAACCATTCAGGCTATGTGGCTACAACATTTTCTCACTAAGTTGGGCATTCAGTTTCATCGGTCGATTGTCATCTAGTGTGACAACCAGAGCACTCTGAAGTTCTGCATAGATCTAGTTCAAAGAAAGTGGATGAAGAAAATCAATATCCACATGCACTACATCTGGGGATTAGTACACGAGGGGATAATTGACCTACAATTTTGTCCTTCAGCATAACAGACGACATACATCTTCACCAAGACCTTCACTGAGAAGAAGTTCCATTCTCTGCGAAGTTGTCTTGGAGTGAAGGACATAGTTTCCTATCAAATGTAGTTCTTTTTACATACATTGTACCTTGAGGGGGGGGGGGGTTCCCTCTTTCCTCCTAGTTGAGTTAACTGCCACCTAGTCTAGTCTCTCAGATAGTTACGACAATGAACTACCACCAAAATTGAGTTAACTAGTCAATTAGTCTTCAGTTAACTAACTGAACAAAGAGTAGTGAGGAGTTAACTCATGGAATCAAGGCTAATGCGCCAGTCTGGTGATGATACCAAGGCAAGTTCAAATTATCATGGTGATGATCCCAATGTTGCATGGTGACAAAACCAATGCAACATCTAAATTCAAATCAACTAGTCAAACTGAAGTGTCAACTAAAAGAGAATATTCTCCAGATGGAATATTCTCCCATAAAATATAAGAGACTGGATAATGACTAATTATGACTAATAAACAAGGAAAAAACTTAGGAAAAATAAATCCTATGTGTGTGTGAAGTAAATCCAACACCCCCCTTGAACATCACTATGGTGAAAATAAAGAATGGGTCTTGACAATGAGGCTATGTTAGGTACCCAAATACAAAAGATACACTGAAATAAAGTGAGAAAAGAGGGAAAAACTCATCGGAACGCCCCCCCCCCCTTTAAGGTACAATGTATATAAAAATAAGAACTACAGTTGCTAGGCAACTATGTCCTTCACTCCAAGATGATTTCACAGAGAATGAAACTTCTTCTCAATGAAGATCTTGGTGAAGATGTTTATATTTTGTTCTACTGAAGGAAAGAACTATAAATCAATGATCCCATCATGTAATAAGTCTTGGATGTAGTGCATGTGGATCTCGATGTGTTTTTTCCTCTTCCTTTGAAATGGATCTCTGCAAAACTTTAGAGTTCTCTGGTTCTCACACTAGATGATGATCGGTTGATGAAACTAAATGCCCAACTCAGTGAGAAAATGTTGTAGCAGCATAGCCTGAACAATTATGTTGACTACCCCTATGTACTCTACCTCGGATGAAGATAGACCAATGGAATATTGCTTCTTACTCGACCAACAGATAGGCCCGAAACCAAGACTGAGTGAGTAACCAGATGTGGACTTGTGATCAGTGTTATTGACGGCCCAGTCAGAATCAGTAAACCCGATGACATATAATGTAGATTCTATCCATAATGAATCCCAAAGGTGATGGTTCCCTGAATGTATCGAATGATGCACTTTGCAACTTTCCAATGTAGCTCATTCGACTCCTGCATAAACCTAGAAAATGTGCCAACTGCATATGAGAGGTCTGGTCTGGAGTGTGAGAGATACAAAAAGATCCCCACTAGTTTTTTGTACAGTGTGTTGTCAACCAATGGAGTTTCCCTACCATCCTCAAGTTTGACTCCTAATAGGAAAGGAGTTGGAGAAGACTTGCAGTCTGTCATGTGAAATCTTTCAAGGAGATCTTGTGCATACCTAGCCTAAGACAGTTTGATGCCTGATACATCTTGACTAATCTCGAGTCCAAGGAAGAAATGTAGTGGACCCATGTCCGTCATCAAAAACCCATCATGTAGAATCCTCTTCACTGTAGAAATCATTGAAGTCGAGCACCTGGTGATCAGAAAATCATCGACATACAGAACTAAAAGTAGAAGTGAATCAATCATCCTGAGCATCTAGACATTCGGTTCTGATTTACAATGTACAAAGTTTTGTGACAACAGGTAGGAATCCATCTTGGCATACCATGCCCTCGGAGCCTGCTTGAGGCCATAAAGTGACTTATTCAATCAACATACCAAATATGAGTCTTGCATAAATCCCTGGGGATGCTCCATGTATATCTCCCCAGAGAGATCAACATTTAGAAATGCATTCTTCATGTACATCTGATGGACTTCCCATCCCTTGGCTGCTGCAATGGCAAGTACCAAACGTATGGAATCCATAGTCTCTACTGGAGCGAAGGTCTCATCATAGTCAATACCATGAACCTGCTGAAAGCCTTTGGAAACAAGCATGGCTTTGTATCTGTTAATATGTCCATTTGTTTCACTCTTGGTTTTGTAGACCCATATGCATATGACAAGTTTCCTCCCAGAAGGAAGGGGAACCAGATCCCAAGTCTGGTTCTCGAGGAGGGAGTTGTACTCTTCTTTCATGGTGGATTCCCAAAAGAGATTTTCAGCAGCCTCGCCATAAGACTTTGGATCTGAAGATTGAACCAAGAAAAGATGCCTGGAGGGAAATGGTTCAGTGGAAGTGAGTGAAATAGGAGGATCCTTGAAATTAGATCAAGTCCTCCTAGTATCGACTGGATCACCAATGAGATCCCATGCATCCTAAAGAATATTTTGTGCCCACTTGGGCCTCTTCTCTGGCTCTACAACTACATCTGGATTCTCTGACTCTGCATTCGACTGTACTGACTCTGAATCTAAATTATTTGAGTCATATGAATCACAACTCTCGTTTGAAGAAGATTCGTCATGTGCATTCTCATCATCTCAGATAGGTGGAAGAATGAAGGTGTTTACATGGGGTTGTTGAGGTACATGTGAGACACTTTTCTCAAATTGGAAACTACACTCAATGATGATCTAGTCCAAGTGTTACACATTATTTTGGTCACCCTGGTGATGTTCTACAAGCATGTGTTCAGGCTCTCAAAAGGATATTTTGCATGAGAAAAGTAATTGGTTTCCCCCTCCAGAAAACTTGTTTTTAGAAGGACGTCGCAGGCTAAGTTTAATACACAGTGTGAAAATGTTTGATTTCTGTAGGCTGTCCTTAACCTAGCCTATGGAATTTCCGCAGGATGCTCTATAGATAGGTTGCGGCGGCGTTTTAAGACTAAGAAAAGGGATGAATTTCACAAAGATTATAGAAGGGGATCTTCTAGAATATGAGGTACCATCCGTATGGTTGGGATCCTACTTGCTTCTCTGATTTGGTGGGATCATCCTAATCTCTTTAACCATCTCACCCTCTCCTATATAATGATGGATTTCTCATGGAAAAGGTTAAGAAAAAAGAAAGCAAGATCAAGTAAGGAATAGACTGAAGATTGTGTGAGGAACTCTATTTCAATTGATGCTTGAGATATCCATTGTTTTATCAAGCTATTGTGGGTCATCTCCATACAAGTTTGAAGAAACTATGTGTTGGAGCAAAGGGCCACTAAAAGGGAACCTTGCAACATCAAGGTGGTTCGGTTGTATCTTCCACTTTTACTTAATATAATACAGTGGCATGTTTCTTTCCCATAAAATCATTCTCATTTTATTGCATGACTCCTTGATCACATGTTTAAGTTTTCATTGAATATACTATTGTTGCTTTCACTTTGGTTGGTTTGTGTTTCATTGCAGGATCAATAACACAGGAGAACCGGAGCGAAGCAAGGAAAACAAATATATAAGGAAGCGATATTAAAAGGTATGTCACCCATCTCCTCTTTGATAGTAAACTCGATGATTAAGCTTAGGGAAAGTGCCATGTCTCGTATCATTTTGTTCTAGATCTAGGTGGATCTAGGGAGATCAGTCTATGTTCGCATTCACCAATTTATCCAATAACAAAATTGGCGACTCCACTAGGGACACAACCCGTTTGTGGTTTTTTTTGTCCCTTTTCCCTTAGCCTACCTCTTTCCATTGTATTTCAGTCTCTGAGTCTGTAAGGGATCCATCTAGACTCTCTAGATCTGAAAGTTCATTTAGACTCTTTGCCTTCTTTCCATTTTTTGTTTGTTTACAGGAATTTATGCACTATATTCTATATATAGCCTGCAAAAACCTTTGATCACCGCATCCTGACTGTTTAGCCCAATGCAGACTTTCCGCGCCCTACCCCATAGCTAGCCTATGAAAACCTTTAATTCCCGCACTGTACCCTACTGCTAGGCTGCGACATTAGCTGTGAAATTTTTGGATTGGGTATTTTTGTCTTTTGCTACCCAATTTTTCTTTGATCATCTAGGAGGAAATTTTGGAGCCTGTATTTGACTATTTTTTGAGTTTAAAGACTTGTCGTTGATTGGTTTTTAGGGATTGAAAACCCTTCTTTTTCATTTTATAAGTTTTTTCTTCTTGATTTTTATCAACAAGGATATAATCTCCGATTTTGAAATCCAAGTGCTTGATTGATGAAAGTTTTTTATCTAATTTAAGGTTTTGGATTGTTTATATTTTTTGGATTACTTGTTGATTGGCAAAATTGTTTTCATTTGCATTTAGTAAAACATTTTCTTGTCATTTTTATTTGTATCTTCATTGAAAGTTTGATTTGGTTATTTCTTGAGTGTATCAATTTTATTTGGTTACTTTTCCTTTCTTAATTATATCCCTGACTTGGTTTTGGAAAGGAAGAATTAAAATCATCTATTCTTTGTAGTAATCATTCATTAAAAAAAATGTTGCATTCAATTTTTTGATTTTACAAGAGAAAAAATTGGAAATTTTCATTTCTTATGACTGTTTGAAATTGTGTTCATTCAAGAAAAAGGAACTATATTTCGTAGCTCTCATGTTTTTCGAAGAAATACTTTCTCCCTATTGTACTTAGAGTTCATCGAACTGAAACATTGCATCATTCATATATTTTTGCATACTATTGGGTGAAGGTCTCATACAACATTAGTTTCGTCTCCATCTCCCTCTTGCATAAACAACAACCTCTAAAACACTACGTAATTATAAAATTTAATCAGTAAATTTTATTTTCTAGATCTCTTTCCACCAACATTAGTTAAGATGGCGCTTTGGAATAGGTTGTGAGATACACTCCCCAAAGCATAAAACACACTATAGCATCTTGTGATAGGGAGTGTTCAAATCCATTGGAAACATTTTGCCTTGGGAAATCCTTGTCACACAAGGTTCAAAACTAAGGTCGCATTAAGGCTGGCAAAGTTACCCACCCTGCTTTCTTGGTCTTAGTGTAGAGATTGTGCATATTATGGGGGTAATTTGAAGGTATACCCACAATTATGTGTGGAATCCTTTCGAGTTGATTTTGGGATAGATACCCTTCCAATGCGTGTGGATCGGACTATCAATTGTTTCCCTAGGCATCACTATTGTTCTTAGTAACCTTAGTATCCTATCTTTAGGGTCTTAAATGAGGTGACTGTGGAGGGGAAATTCTTCACAGTACCTGGAATCGACGTCGGTCAGACTCACTCGGGCTCCTTGGAGGGTATACCCACGATTATGTGTGGGAGATTTCACCAAGGTGTAAGTCCGTTAAGAAGGTCGTCAACGTAACTTTTCCACCTTCTCTATTCTAGTCCCTTCTTGTCTTGACTTCGCGACTTTGGATTTCATCACCAACTAGTGACTTTGAAATAAGAAGGTTTGTTTGACCGGTTTTATTTCTAGATTTTATTAGCGAGTGTTGTTTTTTTACGTAGTTGACCATAGATTTTTTCCGTAAAATATTTGGTTCAGCCAACACAGACCCTCCACATCATTCGCACAGGATGCAAGGGATATCCCTAGAAGATCCATAAAGTTACCAACCTTTTCCTCCTAATTCACCGAAGGGCTCCCCTCAACAGAGCGAGGTCCAGGACACTATAACCTCATACAAGGAAGGTTCTACCTCTTTATAAAGTTTATGAATAATTTATGATTCTCTCATGGCTTTCCGCATACCTCCTGGATACGACAGATGTATTCTCCAACTTAATTCATCAGGAGAACTTGTTGTTGACACTTTCGGAATACCGACCGGACCCCATACAGGCCCTGGATTCAAAGATCCCCTTTGGACTACCGACATATTTAGAATCCTGCCTCACACAGTGCGGGACCTTTACAGCTCAGGGGTAGGTGTTGATATACCTGTCGTATCCCAACTGCCCAAAATGTCTGTTACCTACATGATACCCTTATACCATTTTTCTGGTACAACCAGCAACATCACTGTCATTCCAGACACACAGTCAGTTGGTCCTAGCTCGACTTTCTCTCTTTAGATGGCCCATTCTATTATGGTCCCACACGTTACGACTATTCCTATCGGGAATGTGGTGGTTAACCAAGCTCCCATTGGCACACCACTCTCATCTAGACCTATCTCGTCGCTTCCTCCTGGGTACCAAGCTTTGAATCCTTCCACTGTCATCCCTACCCAGGTTCCATCCGGAGTTTATGGACTTTTTGTTCCACCTGGGTACAATGTTGCTACCAGTTTTGTTCCTACACCTTCCCAAGTCCTCTAGTGAGGGTCTTATACACCTTTTCCTGGGGGATCTTGACCTAGTGGTTCTAATCCAATTGGAAGCACCCATCATCCATTCACTTTTGGTTACCAGATTCTTGTTGGGGGGGAATCTAACATTGGGGGATATCCTCCACTTGGAGGACAACCTCAAGTTGGACTCTATAACCCACTGTATGGATAAAACACATCCATCTCACTAGCCCACCTTTGGAATCTCCTTTCCCAAGGAAATCCACAATCATCTGGGGGGAAACAACCTCAATTCAACTCTTTTGTTTCCCCTCACTCGGGTCAGCTGTATCTGGGTTCTTTGAATCCCACTTGGGGTCCACACGTTCACTCTAGTGCCCCTTTTCAGGGGAACATTTCCAACCAACCCAACCCCAATGGGCTACATTCCTCCACACTCACATCTGAATCTATCAGGAACTTTGACTTACATGCAGACTGCTTACGGTCCTATTGGTCTACCGACAAGAATTTCTCCCCAAAGTCACCAGTACCCTCAAGTGAATCGACAGTTTCCCTTTTTAGCCACTTTGGACTTACCCGACTTGTCTAGAATCTTGAATGATCCTATCTTACATTCTCCCCATTGGCCTATTATACCAACCAAGCTACCATCCAACACTCCCAAATTTGATGGTAAACCGGGTGAAGACCCAAACAACCATGTTATGACTTTTCACCTTTGGTGCTTGTCGAACTCTTTGATGGAC
Organism: Picea engelmannii; assembly: GCA_009831015.1. Classification (NCBI taxonomy): domain Eukaryota; kingdom Viridiplantae; phylum Streptophyta; class Pinopsida; order Pinales; family Pinaceae; genus Picea; species Picea engelmannii. The sequence continues at coordinate 117,467 of ML812957.1, read as the reverse complement.
GAATCCATTTGGTTATGACTCTTCCAATGAACTCTCATGGATTTGGATGCAAAGTGGTACACAGAATTACCACGAGGCTTCTTTAATGACTTCAACACCCTCACCATGGATTTTCTCATGCATTACCAATTGCCCATCTGCTACGAGATAGGAACCAAGATTTTGAGTTCCTTTAAGTAATCCTTAGCCACTCATATTTCTGATCACATCCATGAGTGGAGACGAAGACGACGTTTGATCAAACTCGACCTTCCTGATCAATTATTGGCTGAATGGTTCACCAAATCATTCGTCAATAAAATCTCTCGTGATATTGCCATGGGAGGAGTTTTCACTGAAGAGCAAGAAATTAGTTACGCTCAGTACCTAGATATCGTTTATTCACAAATGGGCACTCTTTATGACTTACTCCCTCATTCCCCTCGCCCTTCTACCACCGCTACCTCAACAACCCTAGTAACTTCTCATGTTGTTGATGGTGTGATTGGCACTTTCCACGCTAACATTAAATCCACATTGGCCACTCACACCAATCCCAAATCTCATGCTTCTAATGTTCAAAGTGCTCTAACTCCTACTCCTTCCACTGGCAAAACTTCTAAGGTTAACTTCATTCAATCCACCCCTGTCGGAAAAAATAAATCTAAAAAAGGAAAGGGTAAGAATAATGAGGATACAAATAATAATTCACAATCTGATCAACCCAAGACACAGTCTGTTGATGATAAGGATAAGTGTAAACCTCGATATCATTGACTTATCTGTGTTGATGATCACTACATGAAATATTGTCCAAGATGCGCTGAGGTCACTAAGTTCCTTCAAGGGACCGGAAATCCTCCCACTCCTACTATTTTGTCACAACCTTTCCCTTCTCAACAATAGGCCCAATTCGTCATTCATGACCAAATCTCTCCTTCCACCACTTCATATGTCCTTATGTGTACTGGTAATTCTACAAAGAATGACATTTCCATCATCACTCGAGCCAAATATTATTCTCCTTCAAAGGATAAAGTTCTCAACTTACCACCTTCATTGGCATAGATGATTTTAGGGGATAAATTTCGCTCATGGGCTAATTTTCCATGGTTTTTCCAAAAATGAGATTCGCTATTTTAAAAATGATTCACCCAAATTCTATAGGATAAAATTATTTTACCTTAAAAATTGCCAAAATTTTATAAAAACTATACAAAATCCTTAGAAATTTGAATATTTTTACAAAAATATCACCAAACATTTATAGTTGGCATATGAAGGATTAGTAAGATTATCCAAGGTTTCTATATTTTAAAATAAATTTCCATCCTTAAAATCATCCCTATGAGTCGTTGGTTCAACCACCTCCTTCAACTTCACCTCCCAATGATCCTCTTCATATCAAACGATCGAGTCCCGATACAGTTCTCCACCCTCCTCCAAAGGGCGTTGTTCGAAAGTCTTCCTTCAACCCTCATGCACGTATTGCTCAAAACTATAACATTTAAGAAGATCTTGCGCAAGCACCCTCCGCGATGTCAGCTCTCAAAGTCCTTCAAATTTGTCCTACTCAACATAAGGCGTTGTTAAAGGCCATCAGTGGAATTGATCCCATAGATATGAACTTGATAATATTTGACTTGAAAGATCGCATTCAAAGAATACCTCCTTAGTTAGCGTTTCAGATTCAAGTTGTTGTCGAGAATAAGAACATCTATAGAATTGTTATTAATGAGGGATCCTCGACGTGTGTCATGTATGTGTCTTGTTGGAAATCCATTGGATCTCCCCCCCCCTCACAAAATCACACAATACACTTAAGTCTTTCAATGGTTCTATCTTTAAACCCTACGGTGTTCTTCCTTCGTTGTCTATTACGTTGGAAGGAAAATTGGTCAATGTCGAGGACGAGGTCCTTAATGAGCCTCTTGATTATAAGCTCTTACTTGGTCGTAGCTGGATTAATTCCATGCATATAGTTGTGTCCACACTTTTCTGCATGTTACGTTTCCCACACCAAGGAAAATTAGTTACTGTCGACCAACTGGCCTTTTTAACTCTGATTCCCATACTAGAAACGTACCCTTTATCTCAAAGACACTTCCTGGGTACGAGAACGTTGGTGTGGGTCTCTTGAAAGATTCCACTTGAATGGGTACCTTCCCAATACAACCACCCGATGTTCCAAATCTTTTTTTCACCTCAATCAACATGATTTCCACCTACGTCTGCGAAACACCCGCATCTCATGACCCATGGGTTGTAAAATTCCTGCAAAAACCTCGATAGATCTAGAATTCTAGTTAAATTGAACACAAACAATTTGTTGATATTCAAGAGATGAGAGAAAGTTTTTGATCCACAAATCATAGAATTATATTAATCAAAAATGAATATACATGAGCAACCATCCTCAAAAAGAAGAGAGAAGGTGAATATATAGAATTTCCAACATAGAAATTCTAGTAAAAAAAAGCTAGAAATAGCTAAAATAGGTGTCATAAGCTAAGGGAGACCACATAGTTTGACCTAGACCCCTAAATATACATGTCACACACTCATTAATTTCCAAAAGATTCAAGTGATGTGCATTATCTCACTTAAGCTCACTTAACTGACAAGAGAAGCAGTTCCAACTCACTTAACTGACCCGAAATAGTAGTTACTAATAATAGTAATGACAAAAATCATTAATTAAGGAATAAATCTCTCACTCAAAGAGAAGGTGCACATTCCAAAATAATGGATGATTTTTTTCATGGGGGAGTTGGAATAAATCATGAATAAATCAATAAAATCAAGAATAAATCAAGAAAATCGAGAACCGAGAGTTGAGTCTTGATCTAAAAATAACAGTTTTCCCTAAAATCTAGGGATGAGGATCCCTTCTTCTCTATGTGGCCAAATTAGGTGAAATAAAGTGTAAATGAATGTATTAACCAAGATCTAGGATTATAAGCTAGGTATAAACTAATGTAAGTTAGGGTTATTCTCCAACACCCCCCCTTAAGCCTAATTGTAATGACAAAAAACTTTGAGTCCCGACAACTTGGCCATTTTAGGTACTCATTACATAAAAGAAATCCTCATGAAAAGAGGAAAGAGGGAAAACCTCTTGGGAACCCCCCCCCAAAAAAAAAAACAAGAGGAAAAAAAATGTTGAGTGGCCAAAAGTGACCTACTCAACTGTCTCCACCACTCCAAGCATGGCTCTTAGTTCTGAAAAAATTCTTTCCAGTGAAGGACTTGGTGAAGATGTCTACAACCCGCTTCTTTGTGGGACAGTACTACAGTGAAATGAATTTTTCATGGATCATCTCGTGGATGTAATGCATTTGATGAAATTCCCATCTGCGATAAGCGACAATGACCAAAACTAGTCGAATGGAGTCCATTTTTACAACAGGTGCAAATGTCTCTGTGTAATCTATGCCATGTACCTTTGAGTATCCATTTGTGACAAGTCGATCTTTGTACTTCTTGATCTCACCATCTGCATAAATCTTTGTTCGATATATCCATTGGCATCAAACAATATTTCTTCCTTTCGGAAGTGGAACCAAATCCCATGTGTTGTTGTCCATAAGAGCAGAGTACTCTTCATCCATGGCAGCCTCCCAAAGTGGGTTTCCAACAGCCTCAGAGTGTGAATTTGGATATGAACCAAGTGAAATATAGAAATGTATGGGTATAAAAGGTTTTGTGGCAACCAGGGCTTGAGGAACCCCAAAAAACTATGATCTAGTTCTTGTATCCGCAGGATCACCGACTAGTTCACCCACATCTTGCAGGTTTTTCTCTGCCCAAGTTGGAAACTGAGTTGGAGAAGCCATGAATTACTCCTCATCCTATGTATCAGACCCAAAATGATGCTCTGAAGTGCTCGAAGAAGTTTCTGACTCCTCCTCATCAGTGACAACAAGCGGTTCCTCGACAGGGTCTTCTGAAAAATCATGCAGTGATTCTTCTTCAAACTTCACACTTCAAGCTAGAATGAAATTTTCAGTGTGAGAGTCTAGCAATCTATATCCTTTGACACCTTCAGGATATCAAAAAAATATGCATTCAACACTTTTAGGCTCCAAATCCTTTCTCTTATCTGTCGGAATGTGAGCCCATGCTTGTGAACCAAAAATACGAAAGTGCGACACTTTTGGTTTCTTACCGGTCCAACATTCAAAAGGAGTGGTCCCTTTGAGTGATTTGTGAGGAAATCAGTTCTGAATGTATGTTTCACAATTAATAGTTTCATTCCATAGCTTGGTAGCTAATGATTTCAACTATAGCATACAATTGGCCATCTCTTTTAAGGACCGTTTTTTCCTCTCCGCAACATCGTTCTGTTGTGGTGTATATGACACTGTGTGTTGTAGTTGTATACCTGCATCAATAAAAAGTTGTTGCACATCTTTGTTGAAATACTCCCCCCCATTATTAGTATGGATTATCTTAATATTACACCCAGACTCATTCTCAACAAGTTCTTTAAATTCTATAAGGCATTCAAATACTTCTGATTTTAATTTCAAAAAAAATACCCAAGTAAAGCGAGAGAAATCATCTATGGAGGTGAGTACATATTGAGCCTTACTGATTGAAGGCTACAGGAATGGGCCCGTGATGTCACTGTGAATCATCCCAATAGGTGACGAATCTCTCTGTGCCTTCCCTTTGTCAAACTTTTTCTCTGGATGCTTGCCAAGAATGCATCATTGACATACACCGCTTGTGAATTTAATAGTTGGCAATCCTTCTACCATGTTTTCCTTGTTGAGTTGATGCAAGTACTTATAGTTTATATGGACAAATATTTCATGCCATAAACTGTTGATATCATTAGATTTTGATAGAAATATAGTGCTAATAGATTTAGGAACAAAGTTGGAGAATAAATACAAACGAGAACTGTGATCTGCAATTCCATGTGCAAGTTGTGAGCCTGTGGAAATGTCGGTAGAGTCCGCAGTGAACTCCACCTTCCTTCCAGATACAGAATGAATGATCTGATATATCGAGAGAATATTTGAAGATAGATATGGAACATGAATCACATTTTTGAATAAGCCCCCATCAATATCAACAATTCCTTCTCCACACACCTTTGCAGGTGTGGCATCTCCCAAGTAAATTGGGGATCTGGTGCTTTCTTCGATGGAGGAAAATTCATATTTTGATGCAGCCATATGGTTTGATGCACCTAAATAAAGGATCCAAGATGATGGAGTGGATGTGACAGCCATTAAATCATGACCATCTCGTGCTCTCCCTCCCGTTCTGTTATCATCTTTCTTCTTTGCATTTTCGAGCACCGTGAGATTGTGTTGTTGCAATTGCTTAGCCATCTCATTGATAGTCTTCCTCATGCAATTTTATTCAGGATGAAAACCTTTATAAAAGTAGATGAAAAGTGTTCTTTACTTATTCTTCTTACCCTTAGGCTCAGAAGAGTTATCTAAAGATTGTGCGGATCTCTCCTTCTTCAATTCAAGAAATTTACCCGTTCATTTTTTCTTGTCTTTTCCACTGCTCTTTGGAGCATTAGTAGCCGCAAGTGCTTGGTTCTTGGAATTCTTGATGGCACCCATTTGAAATAACTTAGCTTTCTCTTGAGTCAATTCTGCAATGAAATCATTCAATGGAGGCTTTTTCTATTTTTCCTGAGTCAATTTAGATGCTTGAAAAGACGACACAAATATGGAATATTTAGGGCCTAATTTCGAGAGAATTGAAAGGATGAGTTGTTCTTCCTCTTTCGTGACTCCACATGCATTAAGTTCAACGAGGAGGGATTTGAACTTGGTGAATAATTCTTGTAGGTTGCTGAAATTAATTGGTCTTAGGGATATGAGTTCATTCTACGGTTGATGCACTCTCATTGCATCCTGCTTGCCGAATAGTCCTTCCAATGTGGTCCAGACCAAATCGGGAGTAGTGGATATACTGACATGAAAGAGGATATCTCTGGAAATTAATAGGAATATCATCCCAATTGATTCATCTAATTTATTGAAATACTGTATCTTCTCCGCTGCAGCAGTCGGTTCTTTCTTCATTCCCATTGTTACCCGGTAAAGCCCTTTGCTTTGGAGGAGCAGAGAGATCTCTGTCTTCCATTCAAAGTAATTGAAAGGATTTAGAATGAGTTTTGTGGTCTGAGAGAGATGATACATTTCTTCTCTCTGCGCCTTCTTATGATCTATACCTGAAAATAAAACCATGTACAATCCACTAGATTCAATCTAGCTCTGATACCATGTAGAATTCCTGCAGAAACCTCGATAGATCTAGAATTCTAGTTAAATTGAATACAAACAATTTGTTGATATTCAAGAGATGAGAGAAATTTTTTGCTCCATAAATAAAAGAATTATATTAACCAAAAATGAATATACATGAGCAACCATCCTCAAAAAAAAGAGAGGAGGTGAATATATAGAATTTCCAACATAAAAATTCTAGTAAAAAAAAGCTAGAAATAACTAAAATAGGTGTTATAAGCTAAGGGAGACCACATAGTTCGACCTACACCACTAAAGATACATGTCACACACTCATTAATATCCACAAGATTCAAGTTATGTGCATTAGCTCACTTAGTCTCTCTTAACTAATAAGAGAAGCAGTTCCAACTCACTTAACTGACCCGAAATAGTAGTTACTAATAATAGTAACGGCAAAATCATTAATTAAGAAATAAATCTCTCACTCAAAGAGGAGGTGTGCATTCCCAAATAATGGATGATTTTTTGCATTGGGGAGTTGGAATAAATCATGAATAAATCAATAAAATCAAGAATAAATCAAGAAAATCAAGAATCGAGAGTTGAGTCTTGATCTAAAAATAACAGTTTTCCCTAAAATCTAGGGATGAGGTTCCCTTCTTCTCTATGTGGCCAAATTAGGTTAAATAAAGTGCAAATGAATGTATTAACCAAGATCTAGGATTCTAATCTAGGTATAAACTAATGTAATTTAGGGTTATTCTCCAACATGGGTACTACCCGATCCCAGTGATTATCTTCGCTATGGCGAACAAATTCCTTTAAGTCCGATTGAATCCACTTATCAAGCCATTCAATCAGCAACCCTTTCTACTCCCTCTCTTAGTGATTCATCTCCTGATCTGTTTCATGTCATATTTCCTACGGATTAGATGATCATGTTAGTTATTTCCATGGAGTACACCCCATGGGAAGATGGACATCATCGTTCCATTCTCTTCCTAGAGCAGCACACCATAGAGAGTTATCAATAAATTTATACTCCTTCGACCGTTGTTGTCATTTCCTCTGTTCCTGAATCATCCCACGACGTGCTATATGAAGGAAACCTGAGTAACATTTCATCCACAATTCCTCTTGACATATTCATTAAACCTGGAGTCGTTGAAAATGTTCACATTGGAGACGCATGTTCCGATTATGAAGTCATCACTTATAAAGTTATCTTTCAAGAATTTTGTGACGTTTTCACTTGGAGCTACGAACAGATATCGGGCATTGATCTCAATATCGTTGTGCATGAAATTAATACCTACCTGAACACTAAACCCATTCGGCAGAGACTTCACCCGGTCCACCCTCGCAAAGTTGTCGCTATCAAGCTCGAAGTTGAAAAACTTCTTAAAGCCAGCTTTATCTATCATGTGGCTTCAACCGATTAGGTCTCTAATCTAGTCTCGATAAATAAAAAACAAGGAATGATCCGTGTATGTGTCGATTATAGGGATATTAATAAATCTTTTCCTAAGGACAATTACCCAACTCCCTTCGTCAACCAGATCATCGACGATTGCATCGGGAGTGAAATCTTCTCTTTAATGGACGGTTTCTTTGGCTATAATCAGATTAATATTTTGACCATGGATCAACACAATACTGATTTCATTTGTACTTGGGGTACCTTTGCCTACCGGAAATTGTCTTTCAGTTTAAATAATGTCGGTGTGACTTTTCAACGCGCCATGTCTTATGCTTTTCACGATATCAATCACATTGTACAACTGTATCTCGATGATATACCGGTGCATTCCATGCACCACCAAGATCACCCAGCCCATATCCAAGCCATTTTCATTCACTGTCGTTACTATCGTATACATTTAAACCCACACAAATGTGTTTTTTGTGTGGAGTCTGGTTGACTTCTAGGTTTTATTGTGTCACTTCATGGAATTAGGGTGGACCCTTTGAAGGTTGAGGCTATCCTTAATCTACCTCCTTCCACATTATGCCAGCGTCAAAGTTTGCAAGGGAAGGCAAATGTTTTGCATTGATTCATCCTCAATTATGTCGAGTTAATGTTAGGATTTACTCGACTATTGAAGAAGGTTTACGAGTTCGTATGGGACAAAACTGCCACCAAAGCCTTTGAAGCTTTGAAACTTTCTCTAACTTGTACACCACTGCTTTTACCACCCGATTATAGTCGAGACTATTTCCTCTACCTCGTCATTGCAGACTCTACCATTGCCATGTTTTTAGTCCAAGAAGATGATTCAAATGATGAACATGTAATTTATTATTTGAGTAGAAGTCTCACGACTACCGAAGCCAAATACCTACATGTGGAAAAAATGGCCTTAGTAGCTGTTCAAGTTGTCCAACGTTTCCATCACTATATTCTATTATGCAGGACCACTATTATTTCTGATTGCAACCCTATGCAGCATATCCTTACATGCCAATTGCTAGGGGGAAAGTACTCCAAATGGATTGTGATTCTCGAGGAGTTTGACTTAGAGTTTGAACATGCTAAGTCTAAGAAATCATTGGTTTTCGTCGAACTGATATGTGACCTTCCCTCCACTGAGACAAAAAACGTGGCATTCCTTTCCTGATAAATCCATTTTTCTAATCAGTTCTGATGACACTTGGTACAGAGATATTATCATCTATATCCAGACTCAAACTTTTTGGCTCGACCTTTCTAGCACAGACCATTGTCGTATACGGTATCAAACTCGTCAATACATAATTCTCGGTGACACTCTTTATCGTCGTGGTTTTGACTCTATTTTCTGACGCTGCCTCACCTATGATGAGGCTGAGAAATATTTGAATGACTTCCACTCTGGAGCATGTGGTGGTAATATGTATGGGTATGCCACTACCCAAAATATCTTAGGAGCAGGGTACTTCTGGCCTTCTTTGTTTAAAGATTGTATTACTACTGTCCAAAAGTGTCATGCTTGTCAAACGTATAACAACAAGATCAGATCTCATCCTGCTCCTTTACACCCTGTAGTTTTCATTGGTCCTTTCGAAAAATGGGGTATTGACTTCATGACGTGTAGCCCTCACTCGGTCGGGGGGAATGGATACATCATCGTATCCATGGATTATTTCACTAAATGGGTCGAGGTGATGCCTACCTTCGATAATATCGAAAAAACTGCAGTCTTATTCATATTCAATCATATCATCACTCGATTTGGAATCCCGCAAGCTATCATCACTGATCATGGTAGCCATTTTCAAAATTTCATGATGTTCGAGCTTACTGAAAATTTGGGTCTTCGACATGAAAACTCAACCCCCTATTACCCACAGGCCAATGGCCAAGTTGAAGCGATAAACAAAGTTCTTATCACTATGCTTCGACGAATAATAGGAATTCATAAGACAAGTTAGTACACAATGTTGTTTTCATCCTTATGGGCCTATCGGACATCTGTTAAGTCTACCATAGGATTTACGTCTTTCCAATTAGTGTATGGTATTGAAGTTGTCTTGTCGATTGAATGTGAGATACCATCTTTGAAGCTAGTCGTTGAACTTCTTCTCAACACCTCTGCTGAAGAGGAATGTCTATTGTACCTTATACGATTAGATGAAACCCGTCATGATTCCACCCTGGTTATTGAAGCTCAGAAAAATCATGTCAAATCCCAATACGACAAGCATGTCAAGCCATGTGTTTTCTTTGAAGGTGATCTAGTTCTCCTCTATGAACAAGATCATGATTTACTAGGGGCAAAAAAATTTGAGGCTATGTGGCAAGGCTCTTATATCGTGAAACAAGTGTTGGAGAAGGGAGCTTATGAGTTAGTGGATTGTGATGGCATTCCCTTGAGTGAACCAAGAAATGGGATTTATTTGAAGAAGTATTATGCTTAGGTTATCTTTGCATGAGTGCTTGTATTTTACTGTAGCATACTCTTGCGTGTTACTTTTGTGTGCTTTTTCATTATTCGGTTTTGACCCCCAACTGCTTACCTTGCGTTGTGCTTGGTTTCCATATGTCGGTGTCTTCGCTACCCTACATTGTCTTCGTCGATGGCGCTAGTCGTGGTACTCGGAACTTAGCATATGTTGCTTGGTAAATCTACGCACCTACGAATGAATTAATTAGTCTACATGGTGTCTGCCTTGGTCGTGCAACTAACAATATCAATCAATATAGTGTAGTCATCGAATTGTTGACAGACACTATTTCACTTGGAATCCGTCACCTTGTCATACGACTCGACTCACAATTAATAGTACTACAGTTAAGTAATGTCTATGTTATCTGGAATCCTACTTTGTTGAGAGTATATTTATGAATTCACCTCTTGGAACATCATTTTGATTATATTGAATATCAACACATTCCTAGATGTCTAAATATATTAACATATGCATTAGCCAATTATGTGTTAAATAGACATTTGAGACATTTATAAATCCAATCACATGTTGTACATAAAGAAAAGTAAGCAGGTAAAATCCTCATGTATATATATAACGATAAAAGGTTTTTACAAAAAGGGTTTGTCTGAAGACCAAAAATATCAAAATTTGAAGCACATGGCTTCATATACAAAATAGCATCAAGGATGTTGCTCGCGATAACACACAACTGCTCATGCCACCCTATGGAGTAGTCGAATAATAGAACCAGATATGCATACAGTATGGCATTGATATCGTCTCAGGATCTCGTCGATGGATATATCTGGGACATCCACTATCAAACCCTCTAGGTTCTACTCGATTTCCTCGTAGTCACCAACATCCCATCATGTTGCCTCGGTTGTTTCCCCTTGTCTCTAAATGGGGGATGTACCTGGAGGTCGATGCATTCCTACATCTACATTATCAAAGAGTTTTTGCTTAGTCCTCGGATTAAAAACATAAAAAACATTTCATATTTCAAAATTTACAAAAACATTATAAAAACAAAAATGTACTTCTTACTTATGTTCCCCCATTGAGAATCCTTGGGTAGAACCAAGTCCAGGTCACCTTTGAAATCCAAACCAGCATAGGTATAATCGTCTACCATCAATAGTTGAGGCCTCAACCAATCAAAGAATACATCATTGTATTTGACAATAGGGCCCACCACGTGCCGAGCCATGGGGTCACACCATCTTTTCATCCTTGGATCCTGTGGGGCCGGTAGGCCCCACTCTACTAGTAAACATAAGTGAGGAACCCTCTTGAGGAAGAAGGACACTAAAATGGATCTGTACCCTAATTTCTTCAGGGCACCTCTCTTGCATTTTTTTAGTTGTTTCTTCATATTTCCAAGAACATTGTCAGACTAGTTGAATACCCAGGGCTCCATGCACTCCACTACATACTGGAAGTAACTCTGGAGCACCATGTGAGGAGATGCACTCCCCACCATACATGCAATAGTGAATAGGATAGTCCATAGGGGTAAATATCAGACACCCCTAATGGAAACTTTTCCCTTGTGTCTCTCAGCATTAGGATCACAATATATGTGGACATACTCACTCATTGGTAAATTTCCCCCTTTGTTTCCTGTCAAAGTCACGTGGGATCCATGACGTTATAACCTCGTAAAAAAATAGATATTTTCAATATCTAGGGAGAGAATGTGGACTCCCACATGGAACACCTATTGATACACATCCCACATGTGGACCAAGTACTCAAGCAACCTCAGTTGAGCCCTCATGCCCTGGATCTTGAATAATTTCAGGACCCTGCATTGTCAAAGGGCATTAACTATGCCTGGGTCAGTCCCAGCGACAAGATCATTGTCCTTGTGTTCTCTCTCCATCCATTCCATCATTTTAATGATTGAAAACCTGCATAAGAGCCATAGGGAGAAGTCAACACCTTTTTTTCACTTCCTTGGAATTTTTTATTGGTTAAATGCATCTAAAGAAATTTTGGTTTTCTCCCGCTGCAGGTGAAGCTTTATGCACAATGCGGGACTTCCACAGGTGCACCAAAGGCCACCTGTGGAAACATAGGCCCCGATATATGCCACCTGAGGTAGCCCCTATGTGCACCTATTGGTCTAAAAACCATCTCAAACACTATTTTTAACCAGTGAAAAAGAAAATAAATCCATGGAAAAGACAGAGGACAAGAAGATTACCTCTTTGGCAGAAGTCATTTGTCGAATAGTTTCTTGTATCTCTCGTAATCAACAGAGGAAGTTTGAGGAAAAAAGGGGTTTTTTGGATGAGTTTTGGTAAAAATGACAATGAAATGGTAAAAATGGTTTTCACCTATATTTATTAACTTTATACTTTTTCTATTGAATTTTTCTATTATTTTTATTCATTTTTACCTAAAACCTAATGTTCTAATGGTATCGCGAGTGTTGTATTTTTTCACAAATGAATGATATAGGAGCCTGAACGATGGAATTCATATACGTTTCTTAATTTATTTTTACATTTGTCACATGTACAAATACTTTTTAGGTTTTTCAGGAAAAACCTCGAGCTCCGTCTTTGTTCGTTCTCGCGCTCGTAAATCAATGAGAACACAACCGAGTATACTTTTGTCATCTTTTCGTACTCTTCATGGTAACACGAAAAGAAAAACCTATGGATTATCCTTTAATATCTTTCTACACTCCATAAAAACGAAAATATTGCCGAGCGACCTTGTTCTTTTCACGCTCGTAAAAGTATTTGAAGAAAACGTTTGATCGGCGATAGTTTATCATTTTTTTGGTCTCATTAAAATAATTTATGAAAAAGGAACTGAGATTGTTATCTTTAAGTGTTTTTCAGACTCTCTAAATATTAAAAACCCCTGAGTTTTCTCTATTTGGACTCGTTAAACAAACATCGAAAGACCTATATGGAACCGAATCACTCCTTCTTAGGGTTTGTTAAACATACTCCGAGGGACTCGTCCGAATGATGAGCTTACATCAACAAGTATACATTATCCTCCTCAAGCTTGCGTAAAAATAAAGAGGTACTTGCCAAATATGGTGGGGGGGAATTTGGGAAAGAAATGTGTCTTTGTATTTGTGTTAGTAGCAGTAATAGTTTCTCTTGAAAATGAAACCCCCTTCATCATTGAACCTGGGTTTGGAAATCCATTTGTCTCTCGTTTGACCTTCTGCAAGTTCATATCTTGAGTCGTCTTTGATTCAATGTTGCCAATGCCATTATCGTGTCGTTCATATGTTCAAGAGAATTCCAACATTGCACAAGCCTTCTATCGAGTCGGCCATCTGCAGTTATAAATTCCTACCATGTCAGCCTTCCCTATGTCAGTTTCAAATCATTTTCATACTTTGATCTACCCTAAATCTGTTACTTATTTCACACCATTGATGGGGGATACATCAAGGCCCTCCTGTGACGAGTCTTTTCCTATTGAATTTAACTCATCATATGGGAACAAGACTTATAAATCATTTAGTACCTTAGAGCATGCATGCCTCAATGGCAGGTTTTTCTTTCGACAGTGGATTCATATCATTGATCCCTGATCGAGTGATTTCATCGAGTGTTCGAATTCAGCTCATTTTTTCACATTTGATGGATTGTACTAAGGTAACTTAGGAGTCATTGACATCAATGGTGATTTCGCTCGCACTCCTTAACATTTTTCATCAATGACCAATAATCAAGTGGTTTCTACCATGTTCGACTTCAGCACCTATAATTGCATAACTAAATTCGTACTTATGGACGATGGGATTAAAGACCCTGGATCTCACCATTTTGGTCCAGGTTGTGATGGAGTATTTATGATTTGTATTGATGCATAGATCCACTTTGTATGTCTTATGGCTATGTCCAGTTTTGAGTTTTCTAGAGCATAGATCCATAGTGTATTCCTGGTGGCTATGTAGAATCTTGATGACATGGATCCACAGTGTATGATTAGTGGCCTTGACTGGCATTCATGATTTAAATCATTTGTAATCTGAGCATGGAAATGCCTACCTCATAAATGGTATAATATTGTGCATATGCTTGGTTGTTTGCAGGTTCCTGATTGGTGCTCTCCTTGTTCTCGACAAATACATGCATTTTACAAAGTATCTTGGTTGTCACAAGTTCCAGCCTCATAATTTGGGGGGCATTCTGTTACACATTATTTTGGTCACCCTAGTGATGTTCTACAAGAATGTGTTCAGGATCTCAAAAGGATATTTTTCATGAGAAAAGTAATTGGTTTCCCCCTCCGCAAAACTTGTTTTTAAAAGAATGTCGCAGGCTAAGAGTAATACACATTGCAGAAATGTATGATTTATGTAGGTTGTCATTAACCTATCCTGCTGAATTTCCATAGGCTTCTCTATAGACAGGGTGCAACGATGTTTTCATACTAAGAAAAGGGATGAAGTTAATTAATATTATAGAAGGGGATCTTCTATAATATGAGGTACCATCCATATGGTTGGGATCCTACTAGCTTCTATGATTTGGTGGGATCATTCTAATCTCTTTAACCATCTCTCCTTCTCCTATATAATGATGGATTTCTCATGGAAAAGGTTAAGAAAAAAGAAAGCAATATCAAGTAAGGAATAGGTTGAAGATTGTGTGAGGAACTCTATTTCAATTGATGTTTGAGATCTCCATTGTTTCATCAAGCTATTGTGGGTCATCTTCATACAAGTTTGAAGCAAGTGTGTGTGTTGGAGCAAAGGGCCACTAAAAGGGAACCTTGCAACATCAAGGTGTTTCGGTTGTATCTTCCACTTTTACTTAATATAATACGGTGACATGTTTCTTTCTCGTAAAATCATTCTCATTTTATTACATGACTCCTTGATCACATGTTTAAGTTTTCATTGAATATACTATTGTTGCTTTCACTTTGGTTCATTTGTGTTCCATTGAAGGATCAATAGCACAAGAGCATCGGAGTGAAGCATGGAAAACAAAGATATAAGGAAGCGATATTCAAAGGTATGTCACCCATCTCCTCTTTGGTAGTAAACTTGATGATTAAGCTTAGGGAAAGCACCCTGTCCTGTCTCATTTTGTTCTAGATCTAGGTGGATCTAGGGAGATCAGTCTATGTCTGCATTCACCGATTTATCCAATAACACCGAGGAAAGATCAATAAGTTGATATCCCTTCACACCATTGGGGTATCCAACAAAAACACACTTAGTGCTCTATGGATCAAGTGCCTTCCTCTTTTCAGAGGGAATCCTAGCCCATGCACGTGAACCGAAAGTGCAAAAGTGGGTCGCTTCCCATTTGAGGCTGCTCCAAGCCTCATAGGGGTTCTTGTCCTTGAGAGATCTATGGGGAGATATGTTTTGGATGTATGTTTCACAATTAATTTCTTTGGCCCATAGTCTCTATGGTAGTGACTTTGCATGCAGCATGCAAGATGCCATCTCCTTTAGAGATCTGTTTTTTCGCTCAACAACTCTGTTTTGTTGCGGAGTATAGGGAACTGTGTGTTGCCACTGAATCCCTAACTCATGGCAAAGATTATGGATCTCATGATTTACATACTCTCCCATGTTATCAGTTTGAAATACTTTGATATTCTTTTCAGACTGTGTCTCAACCAAGGCTTTGAAATATTTGAGGTGTTGAAAGACCTCGGATTTTTGTCCGAGAAAGTAGATCCAAGTAAAACATGAGAAATAATCAATAAAAATGAGAAAAAACCTCTCTTTTCTGATCGATGGATGTGGAAAAGGACCCATGAGGTCACTATGGATCAAATCTAAAGGTGCAAAGGCTCTTTGAGACTTTCCCTTGTCGAATTTCTCTTGAGCGTGTTTCCCAAGAACACATCCCTCACACACTCCCTTGGAGAAATTGATATATGGTAGAACATCAACCAATATTTTCTTGCTAAGTTGTTACATGTATCTGAAATTCAAATGTCCAAACCTTTCTTTCCATATCCTACTCCTTTCATCAGCATGAGTAAGCAGTAAAGCAGAATCAGGTTCAGTGAATTCAGAAAATGTATACAATCTAGAATGATGATTTACCTTACCGATAGAAACCCTGAAGTTGGTTTGCATGTCATAGATGTCCACGGAATTTGGTGTGAATATGACTTTCTTTCTAGTGCCATAATTCGTCATCTGATACATGGAGAGAAGGTTGACAGAAAGCTTGGGAACGTGTAGCACATTCTCAAATCTTTCATTGGTGATTTCAATCCTTCCTTTGTCGGTGACTTCAACAGAAGAGTTGTCTCCCATCAGAGTAGGAGGACCTTTGCATGCATCCAAATAAGAATAGACTACTTTTGATGCAACCATGTGATGTGATGTTCCTAAATCAATGATCCAAGCATCGGGAGAGGAGTTGATGGCGATCAAGGAATGGCTAGAATTTCCTTTCTTGGAATTCATATCTTCTAGCTTCTTCTTCTTGGCACCCTTGGGGATGCAATCACCAAGGTTTTTTTGCTAAAGTATTTGAGACATTAGATCTATTTTTTTTCATGCATGCAAATTCTGAATGGAATCCTTTGTGACAATACGTACATTTTTCCCCTTTTCTTCCCTTTCTCCCTTTGGATCCAAAGGCATCGGTGAAGGGTTTTGTGTACCCTTCCTTCTTCGGATGTGCATGAGCTTTATTTTTATATTTATCTTTGGATTTATGATATGTGTGGCTTCCATCATGCACAGTGAGTGCATGCACCCTTGGGCCTTTGATTGTTCCCATGTTGATGAGCTTGGTTTGCTCTTGTGTCAGAGATTCGATAAAGTCCTCAAGAGAAGCCATCTTCCAGGTGGCTCCAAAGACGAATCTGATAGAATGTAGTGTGGATACGAATACAGGGAATTCAGGACCAAGCTTGGAGAGAATGGTGAGAACCATTTTCTTCTCCTACTTCGATTTATCAACCCAACAAGCTTTGAGTTGCGACAATAAATCCTTGAATTTTGTAAAGAAATATTGGATATTCTCAAAGATTTTTGGATCCAATGTGAGAAGCTCCACCTCCATCATGTGTCCCCTCATATCATCCTTTTTTCCAAAGAGACCTTCCAAGGTGCTCCAAGCTTCATTGGGAGTCTTACAGGAAGATATATGAAAAACAAGATCGGGAGAAATAAGACTGCAAATTGTTCTGAGTGTCTCATCCATGCGATTTAAGTACTTGGATTTTTCTATGGTTGATGTCAGTTTTTTATCTGTATTCAAGGTTAACCTGTACAACCCTATGGTTCAGAGATGTATGGATATTTTCTCCTTCCATGAAAAATAGTTGTAAGGTGTAAGAATGAATTCTTTTTGGAAATCCATCTTTCCATTGTCTTCAATCTTTTGTACTTACAAAACAAATTGGTGTAGATTTTTCTTAGCAATCTGTCGGCTCTAATACCATGTAAATGTGTTAAAATTGCATAGAATATATCTAGATAAACAATGATACACACATTTGCAGATAGAATAGAAGAAATAAAAATAAGAAGAGAAATAATGAAAGAATTCCCATTAACCGTTGTGAATAATGAATAATTTACACATGATATACTTTGTATAGCTCAATGATTGTGCACTGGAGGAGAACCAATGCACCATAGTGGTGTTCTAGAGTGATATGAACACACACCAACAGTTACGGGAGTTAATTTCCACCTATTCTAGTATCTCAGACAGTTACGGGAGTGAACTGCCACCTAGTTGAGTTAACTAGTCAACTAGTCTTCAGTTAACTAACTGAACAGAGAGTAGTGAGGATTTAACTCGAGGAATCAAGGATAATGTGCCAGTATAATGATGATACCAAGGAAAGGTCTAATTATCATGGTGATGATCCCAATGTTGCATGGTGACAAAACCAATGTAGCATCTAAACTCAACTCAACTCAACTAGTCAAACTGAAGTGTCAACTGAAAGAGAATATTCTCCCCTAAAATATAGGAGACTAGATAATGACTAATTATGAATAATAAACAAGGAAAAACCTTAGAAAAAATAAATCATAGGTGTGTGTGAAGTAACTCCAACATTCAATACTTACAACAAAAACCCTTTAAATGTTGTTAAAGTCTTGTGCTTTCATACTTGAGTAATTGCTAGTTAGTCTCTTGCATATTTACTTGGACTTTTAGTGAATTGTTTAGAAGATATTCCATTTATTTCATTACTAATTTATATCATCATATACTTCTTCTAATTGGGACAAGATTCACTTTCTTTTCCATTGGATTGTTGGAAATGTATCTCATCTTTTCTTGTGTCTTAGGCATGTATAACCATCTTCTGTAGGTGCTCGAGCTCATGGAAACCATTGATCACTTTTGAGACCCATTTCCAATCCATATTCCACTTAGTAAATTTACCTATAGGGGAATCACTTCCATAGTCTCACTTTCCATCTCATTTCCCCCTAGGGTCACCCGGGATTCCTCCCTTGTGTTGGATTCTTCCTTCACTAAAAAGAGGGGAGGGTTTATATGAGGTGACATTGAGTAAACTCTCCCACCATTATCGTCATATTGTGGATTGGTTCAGGCTTTTCCCAACCTACATTTTGCATGATAACACCTTGGATAAGCTGGTGAATGTTCTTGCAATTGTTGGATCATGTGATAAATTTTGAGATCTTGCAACCATTCCTAGATAACATCTTGGAGAAAATATGGTACAATGAAGGAGAGGGAAAATAGAGACCCTTCTTCTTCATACTTTCGAGAAATAGCATCAGCAACCACATTTTATTTTCCCTTATTGTAAATGATAGCATAATCATAGCCAAATAGCTTGGTTACCCATTTTTGTTGCTCCAAGGATGAAATTATTTGGTCCAGAAAATACTTGAGGCTTTGGTGATCAGTTTTAATCTAGAAGAGTTTCCCCAATATATAAGGACACCAGAGATCCACAACATGCAGAATAGCCAACATTTCCTTGTCATAGATTGATTGGCCCAAATTTTTGTCTAAAAGTTTTTTGCTAGTGAAGGACAAAGGCATGCCATCTTCCATGCATACTGACCCAATTATTTTTCCTGAAGCATCACATTCCAATACAAAAGTCTTGGTGAAGCCTAGAATTGATGGGACAGGAGTCATGCACATAGCCTCTTTTAAGGCATGGAAGGATTGATCATTTGTTGGAGTCCAAGTGAAGGCATTATTTTTAAGGAGAGAAGTGAGAGGTGTTGCAATTTTTCATTATTCTTAACAAACTTGCGACAATAACCTGTTAAACCTAGAAAACCATGAAAGATGTCAATATTTTTAGGGTGAGGCCAATCCTACATAGCTTCAATTTTCTTACGATCCACCCTTACACCATCCTTTCCAACAATATGACCCAGGTACTCCATTTATGAGGCTTCAAAGGCACATTTAGATTGTTTGAGGAAAATTTGGTGTTGAGAGAGTAGATAGAGAACTTGATCCACATGGGCGAGATGGGATGTCCAAGTTTTACTATAGATCAGAATATCATCAAAGAAAACTAAGAAAAAATTATGGAGAAAAGGATGGAATACATGATTCATGAAACTTTGGAAAGTGGAGGGGGGAATTACATAGGAAAAATGCCATGACCAAGAAATCATAGTGACCCTCATCAGTTCTAAATGAAATATTGGGAATGTCTTCTTATTTCATACGTATCTAGTGGTAATCAAAATAAAGATCAAGTTTAGAAAAGTACTGAGCACCGCTCAATTCATTCAAGATATCATCAATGACAGAAATGGGAAACTTGTCTTTGAAGGTGAGTTTATTGAGAGTGAAAGTCTGGACAAATGCACCAAGTACCTTCTTTCTTGAGTACCATGACCACACAAGAAGAATAGGGGCTGGTACTAGGACGGATAACACCCACTTCGATCAATTCTTGAACGATTTTCTCAATTTCATTCTCCTGGGAAAAGGGATGATGGTAAGGGTGAACATTTGGAGGAAGACTGCCATGGACAAGATGAATGGAATGATAATGAAAACCATAGGAAGGGGGAAGTCCATGGGGAGTGGAAAAAATAGCTTGGTGTTTGGATATGATAGATTGGAGTTCAACATGCATGGACGGTGTCTCGACTTCTTGAATGGAATGGAGTTGGGAAATAATACTTGAATGACCTCTTTTGAGAATATTTTCCATTCAATGGGAATTGATGATCTCAGGGGATCTTGTTGTGATTCCTTGGAACTGGCACTGTTGTCCCTCATGTTGGAATTGCATGGTTAATTCCTTAAAATCCATTAGAATGGGGACCAAAGTATGTAACCATTCAACACCAAGAAAAATTTCACAACTACCCATGTCGATAGAAAACATATGAGATTTCAAGTGGTACTACCCAATTTGTAGGCGTACATTTTCACAACGCCCACCACATTTCATGGAACCTCCATTGGCTATCATGATTTGAGAATTGTTGATGGCACAAATATAGAAATTGATTTCTTAGGCAATGTGGCAATGAATAAAATTATGGGTGTGCCCACTGTCAACAAGGATGATGACTTTCCTATGCTTAATATAGCCAATTAGCTTGAGGGTTTGGGGAGCAGAGAAGCCAGTGAGGGTATGCAGTGAAATCAGTGATTCAACTTCTGGTGGGTTAGTAAGTGAAATAGTAGCATTTGGAGGGGGTAGATATTCAACAGGGGGAACTTCATCTTTCTCTTCAGCAACATCCTATGAAATGACCATGAAAATATTTTATTCCTTAAATGTGTGCCAGAGAAAATATTTTTTATCACAATTATAGCAAAGACTGTTGAAGGAAAATCTCCCTGCGGACAGGTAGATCTCCTCTTGAGAGATAGACTCTTAACTCTTAATACAGAAGATGTTTATCATGGACACTGACTTCCTTTTAGATCTATATAAGCTAATGTATGAGGAGGAAGGAGAAAAGAAGTACCTTTTATCGACGTTTGTCCCTGCACGCTCTGAGTTGAGCTCCAATCTTTCGCTCCTCGATAAGCCCTGTAGACAAACAATGGTACAACCACTTCCTACTCTACTAACATTAGCTTGAAAATAGACCTATCTATTAGAGACAAGTTCATGTGATATCAAACACAAACTACAAATAAATAGGCCAAGCGTTTCATATTAATGAGATCAATGACGGAAGTAACTTACAGTCGTAGATGCGAATGCAACGGCTTCGTCAAATCCCCTTTGTCTAACCCTTGCTCAAAATATCCATGATCCGGATGATAGTAACTTCATTGATTACTCTCCTCCAGTTCACTGAGTGTTTCCTACGAGATCATAGGTTTCATGATTCTCATTCTTCCCCCCTTTCCACCATGATAGAGCCTGTTTATATAGGTTTAGAGAGGCCTAACCTCTTGAGGTATCTTTACGGTAAGTTGAGGATTTTCCTCCTTGAGTTAGGGATCTTCCCTAAGATCATGGTTGAGCCAGGAATTCGAATTCAACTTCCTTCCAATATTGAAATATCTTCTCCTTATTCTCCTCAATAGACCAACTCCATCCTAGAATAGGCAACGCTCCCTCAAAAGGGGCATCAGAGAGCTATAGCGCTCCCTAGTAGACTTTAGGGGGGAGCCAGCACTCTTAAAATCAATAGCGCTCCTCTTACAAGGTTGTTCAGTGCTATAACGCTCCCTAGAAGTTTAGAGGGGAGCGCCAGTGCTCCTAAGAGAGATATAGGGGAGCTCTCTCTTCTAAAACCCTAGATTCGGTGATCCTTTCAGGTGGCAAGAGGCACTTAACTTCAGTTAACCATTCCTCTTCCTTCAAACCAAGTGTTTGAGGCATTTTAAGTGTCTTCTTAGTTTCATCATAAGTATGACATAGGCATCATGGAAGTATGTTTTGCTTGACACTTGTGACACTTGTGAGCAACATGTCACACTTGCGACACTTATCAAAGCGAGTAATATTGATGTGTCACAAAGACTCTTGAGTTGGAATTCATCCATTTATGCCTGAGTTAATTTATGGACCTTGAGAGGAGTGGCAAGAGGGAAGGATTGGTGGATCAAACTGATGTGCTTCTTTGGCATGTTTAGTAGCTTCCAACCAAGTTTAAGGGTGAGCCATGAGGATTTGGGCTTGGATTTCATCCTTTAGGCCACTGATAAAGAATTCCTAGAAGAAGGAATCTATCATGCCCTCTGTTCTGAAGGCCAAGTTCTCAAAGGTGGTTATAAATTCAAGTTCCACTATGACGGATTGTTTCAACTTGGTCAAGCAGCATGCTATCGCACAGTTTGTAGATAGGTCAAAAAGCTAGGAGATGGAGGCCAAACTGACGTAATAGGAACCTACCCCACCCAATGCCACCTCAATGGGTAGATTATTTCTCTTTAGGGAGGTTACGCCCAGGGGAGACATCCCCAGTAACCTAGGGTTTTGAAGAGGCTAAGGTATAAAGGTCAAATTAATATTCCCTCCTCACAAGTTACCACCAAAAGCAGATAGTCCGGCTAAACAACCAATAATGAAGTGTAGCCCCAAATGAGAACACCTGCCTAGAACAAAACAATAGCAAAACAATATATGCAGGCTATGATTCAATGGGTTAGTACTTCATGTAACTATATTATATCAATATATGAGAAATTATAACAATAGATATCAATGAGATCAATTTTTATTAATATAGCAATGGGACAATACCAATTCATCAATAAATATCAAGATGATGTGGCAAGCAATGTATTTAATCAATCCTTTACTCAATAAATGCTATTAAACCATCATCTAATTGCTTGTAAATACAAAATGTTGCATCAAGATGGAATAACCAAGAGTGATGTCATTCTTATTAGGGTTAGTAGTTAGTTAGGGTTTCAAATTGTAAGATTTTTAAGAGTTGCTTCAATCACTTTCACTTCAACGTTGGAGGCTAAGATCAATGCCTAAGGGTAAATGGAGTCATTCAAGAGAGGACGCAAGGTTGAAGGGAAAAAGGATAAGGACTAGAGGGAAGGGTTCTGAAGTGTTGCAATGGAAGAGCCCCAAAATCAAAACCCTAGGGGAAAGAGGCTCACTTCGGTGTTGCTTAAGCAAGGCCTTGTTTTCTTTCCTCCTTCCTTAGGTTTTATCTTGGCAAAATGGCTAGCATCAAGACATGAGAGTGAGGTGAGGGAGAGTGTTGCAAAGGCTAGGCCCTATCACCAAACCCTAGAAGTAGGACGGCCCTAGGTGTAGATAACCTAGGCATGGGACATCTCCTCCTTCTTGACCTTTAAAAGGTATGGCTAGCATAGGGGAAGAAGTAACAAGAGTGTAGAAATGGCTAGGATCTTCCTTCCTTCTTCAATGGCTGAGAATTTATCTTTTAGGGGACTTGACACAACGACCTACTTGTGTGTTTGTCCCCTAGGGTTTTAAAATCAACAAAAATTTATAAATAAATGCAAGAATATAAGACTACAACCATTCAATTAAGAAGTTTTGCAGAAAAAACACTTACATATCATGATGAAATAGCATTGCAAACCCTAGTTGTAAACCTTCCTTCAAGAGAAATGCCAAAAATGCCAAGAAAAGCCTTCCTTCAACAAGTGACCCTCACTTAAAAAGAACAAATACCCAACAAGGGTGCAAAATTCAGATCTCACTAGGAGAGTGAGTTCTTTTATCTCAAAATGAAGATAAAAATCCTTAATATATATTGTATCATGACCTTTTAATTAAATTTTAGCTCATAAAATTAGCCGACAAGGCTTTAAACCAAAATCATATTTCTTTTACATTAAATGTTCTTTTAAAACCCTAAATGAGAAAAAAGTGAGACGTCAAGCCCTCATGAGGGAGACATTAGGCCTTTTTGGGGCCAGTGCAACATCTAGAAGCCATACGTTAGCCCTTTTTGGGGCCAGTGCAACATCCAGAAGCCAGACGTTAGCCCTTTTTGGGGCCAGTGCAACATCCAAAAGCCAGACGTTAGCCCTCCTTGGGCTCTTCCAAGCTGCGACACATGCCAAAAACCCTGTCCATCTACCATATGCTCATGATGACGTCACAAGCCTCCTGGTGACGTCCTGGGTCATCTGGGGCCAACGTTCCACTGCAAGTGGGTCAATCCCCCTAGATTTGGCTCAACTAAAGTGCCCCTGATGGAATGTCCTCTTCTTCTCCAGTGCAAGACCTCGGTCAAACAATGTCATGTCTCTGCCCTTTATGGAGTCCCAACAACCATATGATAGGCTCTTCAGCCCCATGGAGGTCTGAACTAATCATCTCCCCATGTGTACCGATCCACGTGGTACCTGTCCATCGGGCATGGTCCTGCACATCAAAAACTATGCCCTCCATGGGCTCATTAGTCACAGGGATCATAGCAATGTCAATCACATTTCATCATCAATTTTATCAAACATGTGCATAAAATCCCTGATATATCATTCAATAGCTCAAAGACTTTACAAAAAACTACAATACAAGTTTGAGAAAAAGGACAAGATACCCTATTGGGCTAGTATCCATAAGGAAAGGAAAGTTTCCAAGGGGTTTCATCCAAACCATGTAAATGAGGTGAAGTGGTTCAAGGGATGTATAGACATATGGGTAGAGTGAGAGCTAGGGATGCATGATATTACCTGTGGGTGCCTTTGTAGAAGGCGAGCCGTACCCATCATGGATGCAAATTTTTCCAAGCCCCTTTTGCCTTTATTCTTTTATTTATTTGTTTTTCCTTCTTCTTGTTCTTTTTATTCAAGAGCTAACCAGAGTACACGACCTTGGCGTGGTGACGAGAGCTGACAGTGTTACCCACAAGTACTTTCACAGTGGTGATAAGGCTGGCTCGTGATGAGACCCCCTCTCCCTTGGCCATGCAACCAAAGGTCATTGCCCTGGAATGGTAACTAGATGGTGGCATTGTCATGTTGTTAGGTACCCATGAAAATAATAGGTTGGCTCGTGATGAGACCCCCTATCCTCTGGATTAGGTCTTGTTTGTTATTTTTTTTCGGGTCCCTCTTGTTTCTTGCTGAGAGGATTTTTATTTCCTTCTCAGGGATCCCTGGGCAAAGCATCTCGAGGTTTCATTTTTTAGGCTTTTATCTTTTACCAATTGCTTTTACCTTCTGGGCCTTTAGCCCCTTCTTACCACGAGATAAGGTGCTACCCCACAAACAGATCATCCTAATGCCCGGACAAGGGGAATGGGACAGATGAGTAGGAGACAAGATGGAAAAGTGATGGTATGATGGGAGCGGATGCTAGCTCTTCAAAAACCCCCCAGTGGAAAACCAAAACCTATGGGTACAGTCTTGCTAGGGCACCCAGTCAATCTCCCCAAGCATGGTCAAGTGGGTCAATGTAAGATCCAAGAAATCATCAAAAATAAAAGGAATTGGATGCATACATTTAAAGGTTATAATGATCAAAAGTGACACATACCATGATACCTGGACCAATTACCTCATGGAGCAAGATCCTTTTCCGATACAAGACCAAGCCGATGGTGATGGATGTTGTTGCTTCTAACAAGACGAATCTAATTAAAGAATAGAAGTATGGGCCCTCTAAGGCCATGCTCAGGTCAATCCTGCTCTAGGTACTCCATGTCTAGGACCTGTGGGCCTCGAGACATGATCTCCTAATTATCCCTAGAAAACGGGGATAACATCTAGCTCCAACTCGGGGGCATGTGCTCACCATAGAGCACATGAGAACCTCGGCATCTCTGGCATAACCTACAAACCTTCTCAACTCGATAGGGGCATCAGTAACAAAGATGGGGTGGTATTTCCACCCCGCATATATATATATATATATATATATATATATATATATATATATGCGAATATAAAGTGAAATACTTACATGTTCTTACATGTTGGTTGTATGTTGGTGTAGTCAAACAACCAGTGAAACCAATCCAACAACGTCCCACAGTACCTGCCTTTTTGCTTCATCATAAACCAAAATAGTGATAAGTCAAGCACAAAAATAACATGGTTTAGAACATGTATCAGATCATCGGGAATCTCAAAGTCTAACTCATGGAGGAGGGTGGGAGGGATAAAATCCTTCCAATTCCATCTCTGAGGAAAGTACTCAATCCACTTCAAGAAAGGGTCATGAAAAATGCAAGGTTCAGAAAAATGGCTCAAAGAGCCTGCAAACTAGTTACCTAGGACATCCTCACACTCTGAAGTCAAGGAAGGGATCGAAAAAGATCTAGTAGACGACTGGCAAACTATCAAGGAAAAGTTGAAAAACTAGGATAACTGACTCAAACTTGCAGTACCCAACCAACCCTTGGAGTCTAGGGTTTTCCTAGGAGGAAAGTTAACATAAAAAGGGTATTTCCCAACTACACCTTTAATGGAAAAGCATGGTAAAGTAATAACAGGTGGTTGGAGTGAAAAGTCATGAGAATCCTTCTTTAGGCAAACAATGTTTTTACTCCTATCAAAATCCGAGCATAGTGGCGGTTGATAGTCATCTTCATAGGGTAAATCTAAGTGATCGGAGGAGTACTCATCAAAGGCTTCAAGGTAATACCAAAAATATCAGGCAAATTTTGTACTCGGTCAACCTTGGGAGTTTGTGGAGAGCCAGTAAAAATCTCATCTCCTTGTTTCCACCGGTTAAGAGCTTGCAAAGGCAACACTCGGAGATGACTCTTTATGTCATAGATGGGATCCATATCATAACTGACCGCATCCCACCTACGTCTCCCAACATGTATGAACTCATCAAAATCATCTATGTCAGTATCAATATCATAACATGGAGGAGTCAAAACATCAGTATGAGGTTTTGAAGGACATCTTCATACGTTTGGCAATTTGTCTTAGTAAGGTCTATAAACCTACTGATGAGGTGTATGAAATATGATATACCCCTATCCTTGTAACAACTCTTAAAACGATCTTGTAACTAGGATGGTAGAGTGAGTAAGAACAATTTTATAAGAGCATCCTCTCCTCCCAACTTTATCTCCCTCAAATACTCCAAAGCATTTACTATGTGAGGAGCTGGGAGGCCCAAAAATGTTGGAGAGTTGTTTAGCCATATTGTATCAAAGTAATTTGGGTATCCTTGAAAACTTCTGAAATCAATACTTGGATACATTTGTTCCCAGTGTGCCATGATCCCATAACTTGGAAATATCACAGAAAGTAAGGTGGCACCTTGAGAAATATTAGTGGAGTCGTCAGATAATTTGCCTGAAACTATCAAAGGATAAGGGAAAACACCCTAGTGGAGTCGTCAGGTAAGATTGTAAGAAAAGGTCTCTAAGGAAAGGCTTACCGAAAATATTTGTCCTTTGAGGAGAATTGACTCAGTGTTCCATGGCAACGGTGCCAAAATGTTATCACACAGTTTGTAGCTAGGTCAAAAGGCTAGGAGATGGAGGCCAAACTGGCGTAATAGGAACCTACCCCACCCAATGTCACCTCAATGGGGAGGTTCTTTCTCTTTAGGGAGGTTAGACCCAGGGGAGATGTCCCTGGTAACCTGGGGTTTTGAAGAGGCTAAGGTATAAAGGTCAAAGTAATATTCCCTCCTCACAGGTTACCACCAAAAGTAGATAGTCCGACTAAACAGCCAATAATGAAGTGTAGCCCCAAATGAGAACACCTGCCTGGAACAAAACAACAACAAAACAATATATGCAGGCTATGATTCAATGGGTTAGTACTTCATGTAACTATCTAATATCAATATATGAGCAATTATAACAATAGATATCGATGAGATCAATGTTTATTAATATAGCAATGGGACAATATCAATTCATCAATAAATATCGAGATGATGTGGAAAGCAATGTATTTAATCAATATTTTACTCAATAAATTCTCTTAAACCATCATCTAATTGCTTGTAAATACAAAATTCTACATCAAGATGGAATAACCAAGATTGACGCCAGCCTTATTAGGGTTAGTAGTTAGTTAGGGTTTCAAATTGTAATATTTTTAAGAGTTGTTTCAATCACTTTCACTTCAACATTGAAGGCTAAGATCAATGCCTAAGGGTAAATGGAGTCAATTCAAGAGAGGATGCAAGGTTGAAGGGAAAAAGGCTAAGGACTAGAGGGGAGGGCTCTAAAGTGTTGAATGCCAGGGCCCCAGAATCAAAACCCTAGGGGAAAGAGGCTCACTTCGGTGTTTCTTAAGCAAGGCCTCGTGCTCTTTCCTCCTTCCATAGGTTTTATCTTGGCAAAATGGATAGCATCAAGACACAAGAGTGAGGTGAGGGAGAGTGTTGCAAAGGAAAGGCCCTATCACCAAACCCTAGAATAAGGATGGCCCTAGGTGTAGATAACCTAGGCCTGGGACGTCTCCTCCTTCTTGACCTTTAAAAGGTATGGCTAGCATAGGGGAAGAAGTAACAAGAGTGTAGCAATGGCTAGGCTCTTCCTTCCTTCTTCAATGGCTGAGAATTTCTCTTTTAGGGGACATGAGACAATGACCTACTTGTGTGTTTGTCCCCTAGGGTTTTAAAATCAGCAAAAATTTATAAATAAATGCAAGAATATAAGACTACAACCATTCAATTAAGAATTTTTGCAGAAAAAACACTTACATATCATGATGAAATAGCATTGCAAACCCTAGTTGTAAACCTTCCTTCAAGAGAAATTCCAAAAATGCCAAGAAAAGCCTTCCTTCAACAAGTGTGCCTCACTTAAAAAGAACAAATACCCAACAAGGGTGCAAAAATCAGATCTCACTAGGAGAGTGAGTTCTGTTATCTCAAAATGAGGATAAAACTCCTCAATATATACTGTATCATGACCTTTTAATTAAATTTTAGGTCATAAAATTAGTCGACAAGGCTTTAAACCAAAATCATATTGTTTTTACATTAAATGTTCTTTTAAAACCCTAAATGAGCAAAAAGTGAGACGTCAATCCCTCTTGAGGGAGACATTAGTCCTTTTTGGGGCCAGTGCAGCATCTAGAAGCTAGATGTTAACCCTCCTTGGGATCTTCCAAGCTGCCACACGTGCCAACAACCCTGTCCATCTATCATATGCTCATGATTATGTCAAAAGCCTCCTGGTGATGTCCTAGGTCATCTGGGGCCAACGTTCCACTACAAGTGGGTCAATCCCCCTAGGTCTGGCTCAGCCAAAGTGCCCTTGATGGAATGTCGTCTTCTTCTCTGGTGCAAGACCTTGGTCAAACATTATCATGTCTCTGCCTTTGATGGGGTCCCAACAACCATCTGATGGGCTCTTAAACCCCATGGAGGTCTGAACTAATCATCTCCCCATGTGTACTAGTCCATGTGGTACCTGTCCATCGGGCATGGTCCTGCACATCAAAAACTACGCCCTCCATGGGCTCATTAGTCACAGGGATCATAGCAATTCCAATCACATTTCATCATCAATTTTATCAAACATATGCCTAAAATCCCTGGTATATCATTCAATAGCTCAAAGACTTTACAAAAACCTACAATACAAGTTTGAAAAAAAGGACAAGATACCCTATTGGGCTAGTATCCATAAGGAAAGGAAAGTTTCCAAGGGGTTTCATCCAAACCATGTAAATGAGGTGAATTGGTTCAAGGGATGTCCAGACATATGGGTAGAGTGAGAGTTAGGGATGCATGATATTACCTATGGGTGATTTTGTAGAAGGCGAGTCGTACCCGTCATGGATGAAAAATTTTCCAAGCCCCTTTTGCCTTTATTATTTTCTTTATTTTCTTTTTCTTCTTGTTGTTCTTTTTATTCAAGGGATAACCAGAGTACGTTGCCTTGGTGTGGTGACCAGAGCTAACAGTGTTACCCACAAGTAATTTCAAAGCAGTGATAAGGTTGGCTCGTGATGAGACCCCCTTTCCCTTGGCCATGCAACCAAAGGTCATTTCCTTGGTGTGGTAACCAGATGGTGGCAATGTCATGATGTTAGGTACCCATGAACATAATAGGCTGGCTCGTGATGAGACCCCCTATCCTCTTGATTAGGTCTTGTTTGTTATTTTTTTTCGAGTCCCTCTTGTTTCTTGCTAAGAGGCTTTTTATTTCCTTCTCGGGGATACCTGGGCGAAGCATCTCAAGGTTTCATTTTTTAGGCTTTTATCTTTTACTAGTTGTTTTTACCTTCTGGGACTTTAGCCCCTTCTTACCATGAGATAAGGTGCAACCCCACAAATAGATCATCCTAATGCCCAGACAAGGGGAATGGGACAGATGAGCGGGAGACAAGATGGAAAAGTGATGGTATGATGGGAGCAGATGATAGCTCTTCAAAAAACCCCCAGTGGCAAATCAAAACCTATGGGTACAGGCTTGCTAGGTCACCCAGTCAATCTCCCCAAGCATGGTCAAGTGGTTCAATGTAAGATCCAAGCAGTTGTCAGAAATAAAAGGAATTAGATGCATACATTTAAAGGTTATAATGATCAAAAGTGACACATACCATGATACCTGGACCAATTACCTCATGGAGCAAGATCCTTTTCCGATACAAGACCAAGCCGATGGTGATGGATGTTGTTGTTGTTGACAAGATGAATCTGACGAAAGAAGAGAAGGATGGTCCCTCCAAGGCCATGCTCAAGTCGATCCTGCTCTTAGTACTCCATGTCTAGGACCTGTGGGCCTCAAGACATGATCTCCTAGTTATCCCTATAAATCAGGGATAACACAGCCTAAATAGTGGGTGTCAGTGTCAAAGAATTCATAGAACTTTGCAACAAAATGTGCCCATGGAACATACCCCTGGCATGCATTTTTATTCCATTTCCACCATTTCCATCATTTAGGATCTAGATAGAGAAAAACATAATAATTTTTTTCAAACTCATTAGTAATGCCATCCAAAGAAAAATAATGCTCCATTTGAGTGACCCAAACCATGGGATATGAGCCATCAAATTTATTGACCTCAACTTTGGGAAGATGATGGTCACGATGAAAGAAGTTGGATTGAAAGACCATAGAATGGGAGGAGTCAACACCATCGATGTGGGATGGTTGTTCCGATGAGGAAGGGCCCTAGGAGTGCTTCAAAAATTGGTTGACAACAAATTTGAGAGTGTCAAATTCGCCCATGAATATGGCATCCATGGTGTCAATTTTTTGTTGGACGTGGTCTTGGGATTGTGAAAATCTAGAATTGATGGAAGGAATATCAAAATTTGCATGTTGGATGTTTTCCTTGTCCTGATTGATGGCAACTTGCAAGTCTTGGTTGCGAGTGTTAGCCATTTGGATAGGAGATGTGCCTATAAGGGGAAATGGGTGGGTGGGACCACATAAAATAAAGACTTTTAATTGATAGATACCACAACAATTAGTGAAAAAGGGGGAATACACTGGGATAGGTTTCAAATAAGGGTGTTGAGAAGGGGGTTGGGTCCACTGAAAAAAAGGCTTAAAAATGAGAGGTACCACTGTCATCAAGGCGGGGAGAGGAATCCAATGGGATAGGTCCTGAATAAGGGTCTTGGAGGGACCATTATATGTTTTTTTTACTCCAAAGCTATACTTTGATCTAAATAATACTACAGTGTAAAAGTGCCCAAATTATTAACAAGAAGAAATGTGTAGTAATTTCACAACCAGAATGCAAGAGGAAAGGTTGCACGAAAATAGATCTTGTATCTTCCTTGTTTGTTATGTTTTCGTCCCAAGGGTTAGGGTTTTTCAGGGTTCCTACAAAAAAGGGTTTGCCATGTGATATAGCTCTCTGATATATGTGTGGGTTTGAACAGTGGTACTCATCCCAATATCTTAGGGAACCAACTAAGGAGGATAGACTGTACCCATAGTTGTACTACCTGATTACTCAGGTACTAGAGAGTATCTTCCTGAGTGTTTTTCTTGGTGGCACTATAGTAGAAAGGTGGTCAATCAGTTGATCTATAGCAGGTTTCATGATACCTAGGATAGTCTGTATACATGTGTTTTCTATTGCACTGTCACTCGAAGGGGTACCAACAGGGGTTACAAGGGTGTCCAAAAATGTGATCTTAAAAACCTCTTGTATTTTCTATGTGTATGCTTCCCCGACCACATGTTTATGCAGTGAATGACAAATCATTGTAGTATTAAGATGTCGGAACATGTCTCTACCCTGAAAAAATTAACCCACAATTTTTGTCAAGGAAAGAGCTCTGATACCACTTGTAAGGTGCCAGATGTAATATAATATGCAGAAAAAATAATATTCGGCAAATATCAATGGAACAACAAAGTATTGATAAGAAAAACACCAGAAATGATACCTTTATTCAAAGAAAGCAATATTCACTTGCCTCTTCGAGCGGGAAACCTCCAACAAAGAAGAGATCTATTGCAATAATTCTCAAGAAAAAAAATGATCATGCTTCCTACTCTTATTTATACTAATTCTATATTCTAAAGAACATTCTAGAGGAATATATGTCTAGAAGCGAAAGATTCTATTAGGTATTTTTACATTGACTTGTTCACATTTATTAAACATGCCTTATAAACTAATGTTGGTCTCTCATATCTCTTCCACTGCATTTTGATCATGGTTGCTCTTTCTTTTTATTTTTTTATTGATGCTAGCTACAACAACCTCTAGGCGTGTATCTCCTCTTCCCGTAAGGGAATGAGGTACAAACCCCCTTTTGGGGTATATGTAACCCAAAAACCCAAAAGATGAGGATACATAGGGGAAAGAAGATGGAAAGTGAATAAACATGATCAGGAATGGCATGACGAGCCATCAAGAAGAACCCAAAGTAGAACCCCTTTTCCTAGGGGTGGAGAACTTACTAGAAACCCTAGGATAACCGCCAAGGTGAAAATGGTAAAAAACATAAATTTTGAGAAACTGTTTCATAATCAGAAAGAACCCTCTAAAACTTATCCAAATTACCCAAATATTAAAATGATACTCACCATGAGACTTGACTAGCTACCTCATGAAGCAATACATGTCGCCCTCTGTAGACCAAGTTAGTGTGGTGGATGCTTCTTTGATGATGATGATGATTATGGTGGTGAGTGTGGTGAAGAAGAGGAGCTCTATGGGAATTGTTTTCCATTCAATTTTCTACTACCTGCGGGCCTCGGGACATCATCTTCTTAGTTACCCCTAAGTTGGGGGGGATAATGGTACCTTTATTCCCAAAAAGTGACAAGACTAGGCTAGGACACAAACGATGGAAACTAAGGTGAAACAAGGCAACAAGCATAAATTCCAAGCATCATGATACATTATCTAACTTCGACCCATGATCTTCACATAAATTCCTAATCTATGAAATGTAACACCGATCTAGGTGGATATTGGTGACCACCCACCTATTCCAAATTCCAACTGGCTCATCTTGATAGTTTTTAGTTCTACATGTTTCTCTGTAATGGAGACATTTCTTTGTAATTGTGGGTTTTGTACTTACAGGGTTGTCTTGAAGCCCTACACAACATTTAGGTGGATATTGGTGGCCACCCACCTATTCCAACTAGCTTATTTTGGAATTTTTCATGTCAATGCATATTTTTGTACTTCGAGGGCCATTTTCGGGCTCTAAACATTTTTTTCTTGGCTTTCCATGGTAAAAATGTAGACAGAGTCAAATTTTGATAGAATAATGTGTATTTCTCGAAAATACCTTTCCAACAGGCTATCATAAGCCTAAAATGGAGATTGTATGAAAAAGTTACGACCCGGGAAGTTAATGTACTAACTTACCCCAATGGGGCCCACATGACTTTTGGCGCTTCATATCCTAGGGTTAGGTTTTTGGATGTCTAGGTTTTTGGAATTCATGGTTATTTTTTCATATTAGTACATCTTTATGCACTTTGAGGGTCATTTTGGGGCTCTAAACAGTTTTTTTTTGGCTTGCCACAGTCAAATTGTAGATGGCGTCAGAGTTTGATGGTATAATGCGTAGTTCTCAAAAATACCTTTCCAATGGGCTATTGTGCACCTAAAATGGAGATTGTATGAAAAATTTATGACCTCGAGAAGTTAATGTGCTAACTTACCCCAACAGGGCCCACATGACTTTTGGCACTTCATCTCCTAGGGTTAATCTTTTGGATTTATAGGGTTTTGGAATTCATGGTTATCATAAAAAGGCATTTAGATCCTCTTTGTAATCATCTTCTTGCAAATGAGTATAGTCATCACATCTCTTCTCAGAGATAAATCTTCCACCATTCTAGAAAGTCTTTCACTCTATATTTTTACAATCTCTATATATTTCTTTCATTAATAGAAATCATGTATTGTTGTATTTCTCTGTTTTTGACAATTTTTATTTGTATTTCAATGTAATATCTTTGCTTTCATTTTGTTCTGAAAATAATATGAATCAGTGGTATCATAGTAGGATGCTCTTGATCATTTTTCGGTGCATGTTCCTGACGAGGTCTGAGTATAGAAAGTTGGGTCTTGAACTTGTCTCTCTTGAGGACAATCTCTCTCGCACGCCCAAGAAACCCTCTATGGTGACAGAAAAAAAAAAGCAGTGGAGAAAAAAATTATATTAACATGTTGCTTGAGCAAGCTCTCGTGCGACAGAGGGACAAAATGATGGAGAATTTTCCCCACGTCCTTCAACGCTTGTCAATAGCAACATGCACATCTTTATCAAGCAGGCACTTTGGAGGAACCTCTCCCTTCAAGGTAGAAGTTAACTTATATATTCTCGTATTTTAAGGTCAGATAGAAGCAGATGCCTTAGAATAATGGTTGAATCTACTAGAAGGTTATTTCTATGTTCATAATTTTTCTGATAGGGAAATTATCATCTTCGCACTCCTTAAGGCTCTCCCCCATGTCAAATATTGGTGAGAAACTTACTGGGTAAAAATTTCCACAGAGGAATATGGAATATATGGGATCAAGCTCACTTAGGATTTTTTTGTGGATGTGGTCAAGGAACAATACTACCTTGTTGATAACTATGAAGACCAGTACATGAGATGAACCACACTGTGGAAAGAGAAGAGCCAAACAGTCTCAAAGTTCACAAATACTTTCCATACCTTGCGCACCAAGATGGGTATCAAAGAATCTGAGTGGCATCTGGTTCTGAAATATCGTGGGGCTCTGCATAGGTACATCCAAACCAAAATGGATTTCCTAAACATCTCATCATTGGGAAATTCCTATCGATATTATGTCAAAATTGAGCAAAAATTTAAGCGCCAGAACAAATGGGAGTCCAAGTCTGCAAATCCAAAACAACCAAAGCATGGTAAAGACAATCCTAACCAATAGCCTTCAGACAACCAGTTCAAGACACAAGAAAATAAGGGTAAAGGAAAGACGAAGAATGACACTGGGAAATGGTGTGACTTCCACAAAATCCCCTAGCATGACATTGATGAATGTTGCTTGAAACAGTCATTGGTGGTCGAGGTCAAAGACAAGGATTCAAACCCTGATTCAGAATCTAATCCAGAAAATATTGAAAATGAACAGATCATCGACGTAGGCCCTACTGCTACTGTTTTGACCGCAACAATTCAACCAGAAGAACTAGTAGATCATGAAGAGGGGGAGTGCCTCTTCCATTCATAGATGTGGGTGAAGGGGACCCCGTTGCATTTCATTGTTGATAGCGGTATCCAGAAGAACCTCATCTCAGTTGAGGTCATCAAACATTTGGGGTTGTCGAAAACACCACACCTGTAGCCATACAACATCGGGTGGCTTCACTAGGGACAAGATCTCGGTGTCAGCCAGTAGTGTCGTCTATCCTATGACATCCAACCCTTCAAGGATGAGGTAGTGTGAGTTTTCCCCCTTTAATGTCCGTAATGTTGTTTTTGGATAACCATATATGTGGAAACATCATGTATTTTATGTGTCTCAACCCCGTAGTTTCATTATTACTCTGGGGGGTCATATCTACAGGATACCAGAGGTAGTTTCGACTATTGTTCCACCAAAACAGTGTCACAAGATAATGTCTCATACGACAAAATTCATCCTCTTCACAGTTTGTTCAAAGGATGCACAGAAGGTCATTATAACCATTACAACCTCATCACCTTCTATCCAGCAGAAGCAGATTGCAGAAGAGAAAGAAAATATTTTTTCTTCAACTACAATGGTTCTTACACAATGCCCCGTCAAGCCCAAAGACAACAAGTTGGTGGAACAAATTCAACCCTGCCAGCAACAGGTTTGTGACAGCCTTCCACAAACCAAGCAACGCAACTTCTCTAACAAGGAACGCAACTCACCAAGATTCATATATAGAAAATGTTTTTCCCTCTTCCCTGGGCACTCAATGTAATGGAGACCATTGCTTCCTAAGGGGGGAGGATTGATCCAAGTGGATATTGGTGGCCACCCACCTGTTCCAAATTCCAACTGTCTCATCTTGATAGATTTCAGTTCAGTGTGTTTCTCTGTAATGGGGAAATTTCTTCATAATTGTGATTTTTACACTTGTGAGGTTGTCATGAAGCCCTACACAACATCCAGGTGTATATTGGTGGCCATCCATCTATTCCAATTATCTTATTTTGTAAGTTTCCATGTTAGTACATCTTTCTATACTTCAAGGGTCGTTTTGAGGATCTAAATAGTGTTTTCTTGGCTTGCCATAGTAAAACTGTAGACGAAGTCAAATTTTGATGGCACAATGTGTATTTCTCAAAACTACCTTCCCAACGGCGTATCACACACCTAAAACAGAGATCGTATGAAAAAGTTATGACCCCGGGAAGTTAATGTACTAACTTACCCCAACGGGGCCCAGATGACTTTTGGATCATCATCTCCTAGGGTTAGGTTTTTGGATGTCTAGGGTTTTGGAATTCATGGTTATGTTTTCATTTAGTGCATACTTATGTACTTCGAGGGTCATTTTGGGGCTCTAAATAGTGTTTTATTGGCTTGTCATAGTCAAATTGTAGATGGAGTAAGAGTTTGATGGCATAATTCATAGTTATCGAAAAGACCTTTCCAATGAGCTACCATGCGCCTAAAACGGAGATCATATGAAAACATTACAACCCTTTGAAGCTAATGTACTGACTTACCCCAATGGAGCCCACATGACTTTTGGCGCTTCATCTCCTAGGATTAGGTTTTTGGATGTCTATGGTTTTGGCATTCATGGAAATCATAAAAAGGCCTTCAAATCCTCATTGCAATCATCTTCTTGTGAATGAGCATAGCTATCACATCTATTCTCATAGATAAAGCTACCACCATTCTAGAAAGTCTTGCACTCTATATTTTTACAGTCTCTATACATTTATTTCATTAATAGAAATCATGTATTGTTGTATTTCTTTGTTTCTGTCAATTTTTATGTGTATTTCATTGTAATATATTTTCTTTCATTTTGTTCCGAAAATAATCCAAATCAAACACTTTATATGAAACAATGACTAGTGCACCTCATGTGCGTTGGACACCATCATCGGATGAACCATGTTGATCAAGTGAATGATCTTAGCGATAATGAGGGGAGAGGCATTTGAGGGGTTTTTGTCACAGGAGAATGTTGATGATCATCTCTGGGATAATTGTCTGCAATGTGGACAATGAGACATGATATCTTCTAGTTACCCCTAGGTGAGGTGGGGTAACACTTACATAAATGCCCAATACATTAAATGTATGTATGAAACAATGGCTAGTGCACCTCATGCATGTTGGACCTATTATCTCACATGTTGTATGTTGGGAAAAGCTCAACCCAATCCACTAGATGGTGAAAACTACTGGAAAACCTATCCAGTGTCACTTCAGATAGGTACTCCCATCACTTTAGAGGTGAATTGATCACCTCAAGGGGGGGATATTGGGTGACCCTAGGGGGAAATGAGATGGAAAATTGTACTTATGAATGTATGCCCATATAGGTCAAGTTGCTAAATGGAAGGGTGTAAACCCTTTTACTCCTCCTAGTATTTCCTTATGCAATGAAATAATTCAAGACAAGATGGTGGTCTTAGTAGGTTTGTATACACTTCTACTCCCCAACAAGCTTAGTATATTAGACTTGTACCAAGAAAAAGAAGAAACAAGATAGTTTTCTTACCTAGTCCAACAACAAAACAAGATAAACTCCT
Organism: Picea engelmannii; assembly: GCA_009831015.1. Lineage (NCBI taxonomy): Eukaryota > Viridiplantae > Streptophyta > Pinopsida > Pinales > Pinaceae > Picea > Picea engelmannii. The sequence continues at coordinate 79,373 of ML812957.1, read as the reverse complement.
TCTTTAACCAAGCAATATCCACCATAAAGTAAGAAATATACTCCAAGAGAGAACTTGTTGTTAATGTTTATGCCATTATTATAATTCTTTGCATTTCAATAGATAAGAGCATCATAAGAACAAGATCACTAAGAAATACACATTCACAAGAGACACATAATTTATTCTGGGAAACCCTTTAGGGGAAGAAAACCCAACAAAAACTTCCTTATCATAAATTGTTAATACAATGTTCAAGAGATAACTCAAACCAATACAGATCGTCCTCCCCAAAAGACGTGCCACTCTTCTTCTTCTCTCTCACTAGTAAGTTGCACCTTGCCTCTCAAGAATGAGGAAGTGTGTTGTGTGATAAAGTGAGGTGCTAGCCTCTCTATATATACAATACTGGCACGTGTCAAGGGGCTTCACTGGCAGGGCCGACCTCTCACTCTGGGTGGGTAAACCCACCTTTAATTTAATTTTGGGTCTCAATAATAACTGTTGGGGCCAACTTCTTATTCTGCCTATTACAATTGCCCGATGACCAATCCGCAAAAGGGGATTTGGTCCTAATACAATTACCAACATGATTAATCCACAATGGGTATTAATCCTATGAATAAAATAACAATAATAATAAGAATACTCTTCGCAGTTACATTATTTCAACACTCCCTCTTAACAAGAAGGGTCTTCTTCAACAGCATCAGGCGAGAGAGGTCTGCATCATCAATGGCATCAGGAGGAAAATATCATCAATATCATCTTGAAACATTGGCTAGCATATTTACGAGTCATCGGAAGTTTTCTTCATCCGCAACATCATCATTCTCGAAAGAATGCCATCATCATCTGCATCAAAATGTATCAGTAAAAATGATACCTCATCACAGCACTAGGCTGGCACATCACAGTGCTACACTAGCTCAATGTCACAGTTTTTAAGTTGGTAGCTCAGTTTCAGTCACATCTTTCTTTACGTCTAACAACGAGGTCAAAAGCAAGGAATCATCTTGTTTTATGTCTAACAACTAGGTCAGAAGAAAGGAACTCATCATCATCTCACTTTACGTCTAACAACTAGGTTAGAAGCGAGGAATCATCTTGCTTTACGTATAACAATGAGGTCAGAAGCAAGGAATACATCAACATCTTTCTTTACATCTAACAACGAGGTCAGAAGCGAGGAATCATCTTGCTTTATGTCTAACAACTAGGTCAGAAGCAAGGAATGCATTAACATCTCGCTTTACGTCTAACAACAAGTTCAGAAGCGAGGAATCATCTTACTTTACGTCTAACAACTAGGTCAGAAGCAAGGAATGCATTAACATCTCACTTTACATCTAACAACGAGGTTAGAAGCGAGGAATCATCTTGCTTTACGTCTAACAACTAGGTCAGAAGCAAGGAATGCCCACAGCGTCATGCTTTACATCTAACAGCGAGGTCAGAAGCAATGACTCATATTGCTTTACGTCTAACAGCGAGGTCAGAAGAAAGGAACACACAACGTCATGCTTTACGTCTAATAGTGAAGTAAGAAGCAATGACTCATCTTGATTTACGTCTAACAGCGAGGTCAGAAGCAAGGAATAAATATATATACTCCCCCTTTCAGGGAGGGTCCTTTTGGACTATACCAAGCTTATCTTGAAAGTGTTCAAACTTTACATGAAATAGAGGTTTGGTCAACACGTCAGCAACCTGTTCATCTGTGCTAATGTATTGGAGCTTCAAGGCTCCTCTTTGTGCCATGTCACGAAAGAAATGATAGCGGATCTCTATGTGCTTTGACCTATTGTGGAATACAGGATTATTTTTCATCTTTATGAAGCTCTGGTTGTCACATAGAATAACGTTTGCTCTCATCTCCAAGTCAAATAGGCCAGTCAGCAACTTTCAAATCCATATAGCTTCGCATCTAGCAGAACATGCGGCAATGTACTATGCTTCCGTTGTGCTGAGAGCAATATTGGATTGATTCCTACTCTGCCACGAGATCATGGTTGATCCCAAACTGAAACAGCATCCAGAAGTGTTTTTTCTGTCAGCAATGCTTCCTGCCCAATCTGCATCAGTATATCCACTCAATGTGAAGTCATGATCTCCATCATAGCTGATACCATAATCCATTGTACCTTTAAGGTACCTCATCACATGTTTTGTAGCCACTAGGTGAACACGTCTGGGCTCTACCAGAAACTGACTTAAAGTGTTCACTGCAAAATAGATGTCTGGTCTGGTGTTCGTCAGGTACATAAGTGATCCAATAATCTATCTGTACAGTGTGTCATCTATCAAGTCTGACAAAGTATCGGCCAGCAGCTTCATATTCACCTCCATGGGTGTATTCATGGGATTACATTCTAGCATGTCGAATCTCTTTAAGATTTCGACCGTGTACTTCCCTTGGTTAAGGAAGATTCTTTCTGAACTTTTCCATACCTCAAGACCTAAGAAGTAATGCATTAGGCCAAGGTCTTTCATTTCAAATTCTATGGCAAGTCTCTATTTACATTCAATGATGAGCTTTTCTTCTCCAGTTACGAATAAGTCATCCACATATAGTAGTAATATTACTGGTTCATTATCCATAATTTTGAAGTAGAGATTTGAATCTTCTTTACTCTTGGTAAAGCCTAAGCTCGTCAAGAAACTGTCTATATGGCAATACCAAGCTCTGGGAGCTTGCTTCAATCCGTATAAGGCTTTATTCAATCAGCAGACATGAGACTTCCTGTCTTCAACCTCAAATCCTTGGGGTTGATCTATATATGTAGCACCACTTTTCACTCACTACTGTGTAGGGGTTACTACTCGAATTAACAACATTCTCACTCACAATTAATCACATGCATTCAAAACAAGTTAAACGCATTCAACACAGAGTAATCATACAATTTATTGCCATCATCAACAATCAATACTATTTAACATCAATTCATATACACAGTAGAGTACATGATGATTATAATACACAGAGATATAGAAACATAATTATCTGGTACTTATCTTTGAACATTGGTAGATTCCACCAACCAAGTGCAGGCCTTCCACGAACCTCCCAGCCTTATACCACACTGCTCATCAAGTCAATAGTGGGTCACCCCTGAGCTGGGACTAAGCTCCACCCCAAGACAAGGAATCCTAGGCTAGGATGAGGTTACAGGGAAACAACACACAACCACAAGGATGGGTTTCTCTCCCAGGAACCTCTCACGCTCACTACCCACAGACCCTCATTCCCCACATGCCTGTTCCACCCCAGGAGTATACACCTTCTCTGTCACCTTGGCAGTCCTTCGGTTGCTAACCTCCCTTGCATTGGGTTACAACAACAGGCTGGACCAGAAGCCTCTGGGCTCTATGACATCTACAAGGTTCCTTCCATGAGTTCTCTCCTTCCTTTTTACACTCTCTCTCCTGGAGAGAGTGTTGCTCCACTAGCCAACAAGCCACACACATTCCAGCACTACATGGCCACAAAAATCAACAGGGAAAACTGACGCGGCTTTCCTACAGGCTCAACAATGGCGGAATGGCTCACAGTCACGACTTCGGAATAGAGACCCCACTCACAGGCTCGATCTAAGATAGAGGATACACACGGATTCTCCAGATGAACACGGTTTTTTTTTTTCAGTTCAAAAGATGTACAAGGTTTTTCTGCAGAGGTTGGGATCTGTCGTACCGCTCAAAGGCCATATGCACTTAGGCTGTCAGGTGGAATGGAGGAGCACCCTCAGCATGGCTCATCTTCGCCATTTTATTTGCATGTGTTGGAGCTGACACTTGTCGCGCTAGAAACTGCATGTGTTTACCCAACACACATCCCCTTCCTCATGGTTAGGAACTTAGGATAAAACATGAAATGCTCATGCCTTTTTGGGAATAATATTAAAATATTATTCCCAAGGCTGAAGCCCCCTAGGCTTAACACTTAGCCCATTTTCCCACCTTCCAGTCCCTAATCCCTTGCCTTCTCTATGGAAGCTCAATCCCCCTTCACTCATTCATCATGGTCGATCTGCACTTGGCGGTGTTTACAAATTTTTATTAATTGATCTACATGATTACATATACAACAGCAGGCTCCTAGCCTTCAACACTTAGGCTCCCTGGCCTAACAAACACATAAGCCACCAACTTATAAAAGCTTGGCTCACAAGCCTATAAAACATAATTACAATTCCTTTCAAAACATGATTTATGACAGGGCTCAGCCTTTGGGACACTACAATTCCCCTCCCCTTATTTCTGCATTGTCCTCAGTGCAACTTACACTGTCTCTATAAGCCTTTCAAAATTTTCAAAAAGATGTGGGTACTCTGCCCACATAACATCTGCATGCTCACATGTTGCGTCCTCAGGACCGTACCAGGTCCACTGGACCTTTACAAGCTCTATAGCTCGATTCCAGAGCTGTTTGTTTTTCTTGTCCAATATGCGCACAGGATGCACTTGGAGGACACCTTCTAGTTCCACCTGAATCACATTCCAATCGATAACATGATTAGCATCAGGTACATATTTCTTAAGCAATGAAACATGAAACACATTATGTACAGTCATAGATGTAGGTAATGCAAGCATGTATGCAACTGGCCCAATCCTTTCCAGGATCTCAAATGGCCCACAAAATCTTGTTGTCAATTTGGCGCAACTTCCCAACTTCAGAGAACTCCTGTTAGTCTTCACTTTCAGGAAAACATGGTCACCCACTTTGTGTTGGTTGTGGAGCCTGATTATCTTCCTGATTCAGAGGTCCTTTCTTTTAGTCGTGTTTATACCCCATGAAGTATTTACACCCCAGAAGTATGTACACTCTTCCACGCGGGGGAGTGAAGAGGGGGGGTACCCCCTCTGCGGGGTTCGAGGGACATATCCCCTTAGCTAGGGGGTTTGGGGGCAAGCGGGTCCCCTGTGGGGGTTCGGGGGCGAAGCCCCCGAAGAAAAAAATGCCTTGTAAAAGTATATTGTAATTTCATTGTAAATCTGGACCGTTCATTATAAGGTCGCAGATCTAACGATAGAGATCATGTTAGGGTTTTTTGCCCTAGAAGGAAACCCTATTTTATGAGGGAAATGTATTGCGACTATGGAGTATGGTGAATATTGTATTCTGAGAGAGGAGACTGTGAGAGAAAGAAAAAGAAGTTACAGCGGGTTTTGCTGTAGGTTTTATCCCTTCATTTGTTGTATAATAATAAAGGAAGGACCTATCCATTTCTCTGGTGGACGTAGCCCACACTGGGTGAACCACATAAATCTATGTCTCTCTTGTATTGTGTGTCTTTTGTGTTTTGTTTCTGCATTTGTTTTATTTTATTGCTCCGCAATCCTGTTTTTCTAACAACTGGTATCAGAGCATAAGGTAACTCGCAGGAAAAGAGGGTTCCTGGTTCGAGTGGGAGCAATGTCGGAAGATGGAAAGTTTAGGGTCGAGAAATTTAACGGCCAAAACTACCATTTATGGAAGATG